>LPNX010980600.1:4771-144052 GCA_001517045.1 Pseudotsuga menziesii | reverse complement strand
GGGGGGGGGGGGGGGGGGGGGGGGGGGGGGGTTGTGTGAAGCTTATACATGTGTTTGGGAATTATTTTGTTGCAAACAATCTTTGGAATTTTGTCACAAAATAATTTCTTTGGACACCTATTATTGTTTAGTTGTATGTAGTCCCTAGGACTTCATGGGATTGGATAAGGAAACTAGATAAAAGCATCAATAATTTTTTAAATTATTGGAAGACCATTGTAATATCCTTTCTTGTCATTAGTAACTCTCTTACATGAAAGTTTAGCATTGGAAATAATGTAAGGATTGGCTCATATCCAATGATGGGATGTGGAAATCAAATCATTTGAAATCCTAATATGATAAATCATCTTAACAAAAAAGGTATATTTTCCTTAAATAATGTTGCATTACCTACAAAAATAACTTTAGCAATCTTGGCTTTGGAGTACAAGTCCTTTAGTTGAAGTATTAACATAGTCCCCGCCTCTTTCCTTCTATAGTGGATGCATTCTATACTGCCATCCTGTCCTGTGTTGAAAAATATTATCCCTGCCTCTTTCCTTATGTAGTGAATGCCTTCGGGGATTGGCATCTTGTCCTATGTTGAAAAACATTCTCCCTGCCTCTTTCCTTCTGCAGTCCATGAATTTTGGGACTAGCATCCTCTCTTGTGTTGAAAAATATTCAGTGGATTCATTTTGGGACTGGCATCATGTCTTGTTTGGAAAAAAAATCGTGTCTTTATGTAACTTGACTCGACATTGTCTCTCACTCTGCAACCAAGTAGTTGATGCATTTTGGGACTAGCATCATGTCCTGTCTTGAAAATTTTTCTTATCTTTATGTAACTTGACTCAACAATGTCTCTCACTTTGGTAATAACATTGCCACTTTCCTCCTTTATTTATGTGACTTGACTGGAAACCAATCCTGGAATTTTTCACGTCTTTATGTAACTTGACTGGACACCAATCTTGAATTTTGTTTTCTTTATGTAACTTGACCGGACACCAATGCTGATAATTTTCTTGTCTTTATGAAACTCAACTAGATACCAATACTGAATTTTTCTCCTAAGTTAATGTCTAGTACAATTGCATACTGTTATACATGAATGATAGTGAGGGAAATAATTATCTAAATCTTTGGATTCCAACATCAGTTAGCCTTGTTTTGGCTATGACTCTCCAACTTCCACAGTGAAACTTGGGTAATTTGAACAACTAGTTTGGGAAACATGCATGTTTCCCTACAATGAAATCGAATATTGGCTTACAACTAGACTTGTTTTTTCCAACATTGAGAGGTTGCAAGCCATCCTAATTAGTATTGTTGCTTTCCTCTATTTTTCTTCGCATTTCTTTTGTAACAATTTGTAATTTTCAATATTAAGTATTTCCCCACAAAATCAACACACTGTTTTGGGTGTTGGTGGCCAATCATTTTCATAAGTTTTGGATTGTTGCAACTGTAACATAAAATGTGCAGGATGAGGCTTGATATGGTACATGACCACCTCAACCTGCAAAGAAAGTCCATTTGGATTTCTCTGCCATTGCATCCTATGATGCTGTCCATTTGCCAGTGTCATGATTTGGTGAGTCACAGAACATGTGCCATATTGATGTTATTGTCTTCCTCTAATTTAAATTTGGTATGTATAGAGGTGTGGTGAATGGGGTCCTTGCTCACCTAGGATGCTTATCTTACCATAGTTCTGCTTTCTCTTTCAGTGCATAGCTGTCAAAACCCCAAATTTTCACAAAAATTAAAAAAAATTAAGATAACATAAAATGATGAATATGTGGTTTACTAACAAGTAGTGGTTAACGGAAAATGAAACAGTCCAGCGATTAGTATTATACATTTTCAAATTATGTTAACTAAAGCAGCTTCTTTTTTGTAACGTAAATAAGATTTACTTGCATATTGTTTTCTTTCAGTTTACTAATAAGTCTACTTTATGGCAAGTAGGTGGAATCTATCTTTGAATCCTAGGATTACTTAGCATTTATGCTAATGCAAATGGATTGTTGGTTCTTACAGGTTCAACAGGTATGATCAAACAACTAGACGTTTTAATTCATAAGGTAGCAAGAATTATTTCTGTTTGCAAAAATAATATGTTAGTAAAATAAGCTGATAAATTTCAGGCAACTTCAATGAGGTAAAGTAATTTATTTTCTATACTTTCTCTTGTATGCAAGGTTTAGATATATGGGTTGCTTTGTTTATTAATCTTAGCGAAACCAAAGATACTTACTGTGAGCTCTACACTCGTAATCTTTGTCATATATTTACTTCTATTCTAACATGCTTTCTCACCAATGTTATTTTTATTCGTACTATCTTTTATCTATGAAAGAGCTTCTATCGATATGGATAGTAAGAATTCTCAATAGAATATGTTTCGATTTTATTTTTAACTTACTAGTTATTGAAATTATCAACCTGTTACTTGTATGTAAAAACAAATTTCTCCCTAACAAGCTATCAACTTTCTTATTTACATTATCATCTTGTTGCATGTACTATTGTAACGATATACATTACCGTACTATTTACTAAGTACCAAATTTGTTTGTTTCTTGCATTCTGTAGGGATCTTACTGTCTCAAAATCTCCTTGACATTATAAGCTGGATTATTGTAATTGAATGCATAGTTTGAAGATGGAATACTATTTACCCTTACTTCATAATCTAAGTCAATTAGTGTCGTTCCTGTAAATTATAGACTTGAGCATGGTTATTCCATTGTAATTTACTATTACCATAATGCCTCTCTTATAATAAGTTAATGTTTATAGTGACTATTATGGTATATTTTTCTACTACGATCAAAATTCTTCACTATGCTAAGAATAGGTTATTACGAACAATCACAAACTATCTTTTCCCAATAAAAAACATGGTATATTACTAGTATTGACAAGTCGAGAAGTAACTAATGTCTATGAGATTTTAACCAAGGTTGAGCCTTGTAAAATTCATGTTTACAAACTTTTACTATTCTATTCGACTCCATAGATTATGAACACCCAAGCCGTTGGTTTTTAAGTAATAAGTTTGGAATATAATACATGCATACTTTATCATCATTTTTGCAAGTATATAAATCTAATTGTAAATAGAAAGGTTCTAAGCATGATCAACATCGGGACTATCGACATGACCAAGTGGTTACCACCTTTCGCTAAGGGTCATCGTTAAGAAATTATTGTTAATCCATACACCAATTTCGAAGCTATCAAACATTATGATATAGATTGTGTATGAAGATTGGTGTGATATATATATGTGTACTTCATAGTTCATGCATGGTTGATAAAAATCATTTTTTTAATAATTTTTATGATTGAGCCGTAGGTGAACTTTGGAATCGACCCTTGCATGGTTAGAAGTATTCAAGGGCACGTGGTGACCTCCTGTCCATGTATTGGTGATATAAAAATCTTGCAACCCTATTCGCCTTGTCATTTTTCCTCCAAAGTTCATGCTAGCCTTCGGGCTGCTCTACATAGTTTCATGGCGGTCGTGAGGGTTCTTCTTGTACTNCCATGTATTGGTGATATAAAAATCTTGCAACCCTATTCGCCTTGTCATTTTTCCTCCAAAGTTCATGCTAGCCTTCGGGCTGCTCTACATAGTTTCATGGCGGTCGTGAGGGGTCTTCTTGTACTTCCTTTCTCCAAAAATTTGTTTTAAAGTTGCTGTAGTCTCCTTAGTTCGGTCTTGTTTCCAACCTTCTTAGCCATGGACTTTACTATGTGAGATTATACTGGTTTTTGCTTTTGGCTCATGGCCTATCCTTAGCTCCATTTTTCTTTCCTTGTGGCATGTCCTTAGCTCCATTCTGCTTTCCTCGTGGCCTGTCACTGCTGTGAGAAGCTAAGGCTTCGTTGCTACTGGTTGTGCTCCATAAAGGTCGTAGGGTTTGGATATTTTGTGTGTGCATTTCGCAGCTGGTGACAGTCTTTTTGCTAGACTGTTTGGTACTCTTTTATTTAGAGGTAAATATGTTTGGTTTTATTTTAAAATGAAAGACTTACAGTAATTTGTTTTTACAGTTAGGTTTTCAATTGAAAAAGAGTTTTGGAATAACGCACAGTATCATGCCTTCCTTGCAGGAACTCGTGACAGCTCTAGCAACCAGTGACAAAGATAATGCTAGCTGGCTTCAAGGACTCGTGGCTCCAATCCGGTAAGCCCTGGGTTCAAAGAGTGGGTTTTTACCCTGCTTGTAAATAGGGTTGTTGATGGTGAAACCCCGAGCTTGGAAGCTTGTCCAGTTTCTTCATTAGATACATATTTTTTTTAAAGAAAGTTGTCGGTTCTAATTTGTATACAAATGCTCGTTATGATGTTGGGCAGTCCCGACCTTGAGCTGGGTGTTGTAATCTGGTTAAGTTTTCAGCCTTACGTCCTATCAATGTAATACATTCAGTTTTTAAGAAAGATTTTACTTTGAGCTCAGTCTCGTTTTTGCAGTAACCTTGTAAATTATGACTTTGTGTAAATTAGGGTTTTTCCTATTCAACTGTTAATGAAGAACATTACTATTTAAAAATATCTTTTGTAAGTATATATTGTTAATATAAAGACTGTAACTCGTTCGTAGTGTGTAATTTATAATATTACTTACTTGTCTGGAATAAACAAGCTAGGGTTTTCCTGAAATGAAACCCTTGTCTAAATAAGTTCTTCAATTTATTATTAATTAAGTTCGGCTACTTGTTAACTCGATTAAATTATTATTACAGGTGTGTTGTCATATTTTTTTAAACTTGTAACTATACATTTATTTGTTTTCCGAAAGGACGGTAAACAGTCTATAATAACTAATCATTTATTTATATAGTTATTCATGTAATTGGATTGCACCTTAGATGTTTTTATTTATAAAAATTAAATAAATGGGTTAGGGTTTTCGAACCTGAAGTTTTACCTTTTTAGGTATAAGCCCATCTAATAATTATAAAATAGTTTCTACATAGGTAAATACTTACTTTTAAAACTAGTTCTTGATTATATTTTCATTGTTCTTATTTACTAATCTGTCAGGTAGAATTTACTCAGAGTTCTTGAAAAGATATAGCATAGATTCTGTAACTCAATTTACTCTTTGTCATTTAAGTACTTTTAATATAACCCTATTTAGTTTATAATAAATATTAGTCTTATATTTAGTTGATATTGTTAGAAAATAAACTATGTGATGAGTAGCTCGTTTATTTACTTAAATGTATGTAATCATTGTAACTCTAATGCAGTTTTTCTATTGCATTTCATTCAATTACTAAGTGAAAACAAAGAAATAGAAACATATCAAAACACTATTTAACCTCCATAATATTTTAACAAGAATAAAATTATTCTTCTATCTGTAAATATACAATCTTATCTACTAAAACATTATGTTATCTACTTAACACTCTACCTATGCTAGAGTACTGCCTGGTTTTCCACGTGTGGAAAAACACAGTCTAGAAATTATTTCCATTCAAATACATTACTTTTCTAAATCGAGTTTATTTCTTCAATCATTTAAAAATACTACTAGATTCTAACATTCTACAAACTAAATCTTTAACATTCATATATCAATCAGACTCAGATACTAACACAGTAAAACAAAATAATGTAAAACCTGTTTAAGACAGACAACAATAGCGTTAGGAAGCCATTCCTCCCTACCCATCTCCTAGAGAGTGCTCAAACAATTATTCCTCAGGACCCCCGAGCCTGTTCCTGGTCTTCTTGGCTGAGAACCGGTGGAGAATGCAAACAGTAGACTAGTCCAATCTCTCAATAAAACACTCTGCTTTCAGTAGTAATATCTTTTAGCTTAAAAGATGAACTAGAACAACCAGCAGTTATCCCCTCAAAAACTTTCCACAATTCCCTTCCATTGAATTTCTCTAAAGTACATTCATTCACCTGAATGATCACCTCTCTAGAATGAAAAGCCTCGGCTCTCTTCAATGGGAATTTTTATAAAGATTGCCTAGGTCTTTTGGGTCAGTTTTCATTAATTAAGCCACCTACTTTGATTCCACTTTCTTGGGGAATCATGACCCCAAATGTAGGGAGGTTTCCACCTGCAACAGTTGGAAGTGGTTTGGGGATGTTGCCACATGTCTGTTTGCTCTCCACCCAGTCTCCTACACCAATTTGACCACTAAACACTCTTTTAACAGCTCTCCTAAGCTATTGTCTCCTTCTTTATTTATTTATAAATAAAATATTCAAAATTACATTAAATATCCTTGACACTGATGAGTCATCAATTACAACTTAGCATAAAATTTAACATATTGTCCTCAAATAATATCAAATAATGTAAATTGTTTATTTTTGCAAAATTGGGGTATGTGACAATAGCACCCATGAAGCACATGTCTAGTAGAAAATGTATTATGTTCTATACCAAATGAATGATAAATCATTGTCATATTTATGCATTCTTCTACTACAACCTGGGTGGAAGCGATGTTATCTTGTGTTCATGTATGTGTAATTTTCATAAACCAAAATTGAAAGAAAGTTGATGTCCATCTTGTAGAAAATATTTTTTAAAGTGAACATTAATAACCATAATGTAAAAATGCATACATACAATATACGAAGATATATACATATATAATGCATACACATACATGATAGCATAGTCCATATCCCTAGGGGTTAGCTCAAGGGGTCACAAGCCAGACTTGAGATCTTCCCCTTGGTCTAGAAGGGTTTGAATCTCTTGATACCCTTAGGGTTAGGCTAAGTAATCAGGGATGATGATTCCCCTATTTATCATCCATGGATCATGACGAAGTACTGACATATTTCATATTAACCCTCAATCTTTTAAGTTTTAAGAACCCATAGGTGTTTACCCAATTTTTTTAATCCCTTTGTTTTCTAATGCCTCACACTGCTTAATAGATTAAGGGTTAAAATGGATCTATCATAGTTATATATTTTTCAGTGCTAATTTGTTCATGCTTCATTTATGCAATGATTAATAACATTATAGAATGTTCCTATAAATAGTTTAACTTCCATTTTTCGAGTTGGAATTTGAAGTTCAGTTGAAGACTTGGAGTGGTTTCCCACAAATGCTTTGCTGGTAGAATTCATCTCTACTCTTTTTGTGAAGCCATTTTTTCTTAACTTTGTTAGAAACCAGAAATGACCTTAATTTTTTTTCAAAATGAACGGGAGAAAGGTTAATTTTCTAGCGTACATATTCATTACTATTCTCTGGTGTATAAATTTGAAAAATATCGAATCCATATATTTGTAGGTAAAGATCCTCTTGATCCAGGTAGTGGAAACATGATCTCAATATTCCCTGATGTAGCTTGTTCCCCCTGTTATCAATGTCAAATCCAGATCCCAAGGCACAACATGAAAAAAAATGGGCCAAATATGTGAAAATTTCTGAGCATGATAAATAAATGGATGCTACGTATCAAGACCCATCTTTACCTTAGACATTAGAGTTTCTTGAGTGGAGATTTTTGGATGAGATTATGAAGTTGAGAAAATATCAAAATGATGAAGAGGATAAGGAAAACAGGAGGCATCAGGAGGGCTGTAATTATTCCCTGTTGGATTGCTAGAAACTGTATTATTAACATATTAGTTCGATGAATCAACATCTCAGTGCTTGCTTTAGATTATCATATCAAATATGTTTAATTATTTTTTGGGGAGACTAGAGAGTATACTTGTGAAAAATGAAATTCATTACAGAAATACTCAATATTTAAAACTAGAATTAAATAACATATACAAATCTAACTAGACAATGCCATTACACAACCATGGAAGAAAATTGTCACAGTGAGTTTGTTTCGGTGACCAGGATTATGAATAAGTACTCTGGAGTGAGTTGGTTATCTACATATATATCTATCTATCTATATATCTATGTATCTATATATATGTATAAGAGTTTCATTTAAGAGAGATTAGTGAATTTCATTTAAGAGTTGCACTAAGAGGAAGGAACTCAACATCACAATGAAAGACAGAGTTTGACTTTCACCTACAAGAAAAACATACCGCACCATCATCTCAGGATCCTTCTATGACATATATTCAGTAGCCAAGGAAAATGACAAGTGGGGGCTCCTCCATCTCAGCAGCCTCAACAATATTCACAACCTCTTAGTATGGTGCCTCCACCTAGTTTAGATGGCATGCGATTGCCACCATCATCATCCTATATGGTTATATTTATTTTTATTTGTATAAGGTGTATAGTTTTATTATAGCATGTAAACGTGTTTTAGATTTTAACAAGGTTGGAGGAAGCACCTTTTTTATATTTTCTCTGGACACTCTTATTTTCTCTCCCCCAGTTTGCTCCATCTACATATTAGCCACAGAATTCATACAGTGTTAATCCAAAATACAAAGTTGTTTCTCAGCCTCAACACATGCCACGGGTGCATTCTGAAACTCAGCAATGGGGATATGAAAATCAAAATAGTGTTCCTGCATCGCAAGGGATGCAGACAGGAAAATAATCTGCTATGGGTTTTGCTTCAGTTCCTATAAGATTTTTAAACATATTAAATTTCCTTATTGTAGACATTTTTCAAATCAATTGGGATTTGTAGTCATCTCAATGGTTGACCATTGAAACTGACTTGATAGTTATTCTGTATATCAAAGGGAGTTGTTGTACAAACTGGTAATTTCAACTTACAAAGTTCTTCGGATTGGAAATAACATACTTCCATTGATGGAAGAAGGTAATGAGTAATGGTAATTCAAATGTGCAGTATTTATTTTTTTGTGTCATTTTTAAGTTAAAAGTTACAGAAAAGGGTTGATCTAATGAGTAATAGGATGAGGGATCCATATAATTATGATCTTGTGGTACTTCTCATTTGTTACATGTATTTCAGTTGATATCTTCATCATAAATATTATAAGTAGTAACATCATTTATTTTATGTAACAGGACCTTTGTATCTAATACTTTGGAAGCTTTGTGAACTCGATTGTGTTAGGAAGAGATTTGATTTGTACATTGAAGTACCTACTAAATATAGGTTTTATAATACCTGAAGACCATGCCACTTTTGAGTGAATTGCAATCTTCTGATGTTGTGTAGATATTATTTCAACAAGAAGACAAGGCAGTCAAGCTGGGAAAATCCTTTAGAATTGATGACACCAATTGAGGTAATATAATTGTAGATTACTCTCATTGTATTCTTATGTTAGTTACATTAGTATATTATATCATTGTTTACATTATTTAGATTCTTAACATTCATATAAGATATCTCTTTCCTTTTGTGGTAAATATTATGGAGAATAGTTGATTAACAACATAACAAATATAGCATTTCTGTTGTTTTTCGCATTTTAATTTGAGGTCCAAAGTTACATGGGGTACTACTTGAAGTGGCAACCATAGGGATCACTGTACTCATAATTATTATGAATAATGCCATTGTTCTTTTATTTAGTGAGAAATTAGAATTATTCTTTGGAACAATTTGATTGTTATGTGTATCTATTTGGCTGATTCGCTTGTGTAATGCAATCATGTTCAACAGATTCCCGGTCACAAAAACAAAGTTTGGCACGTTACTGAAAAGATATTTGATCATTCCAACAAACTTGGTGCCAAACCCCAAGCCATGCTAGCATATGGACGACAAATCCTAATCCAACCTATTGTAGGCCACATTAGAATCAATCTTGAGTAAAAACCTTTCCTGACCAGTTTCTCTATGAAATTCCATGGATTCCCATGATGTGCAAATAATATCCAAGATGAATTTATCCTGAATGAAGATGATCTACTCAAGATGGAAAATATTTCCAGCTACTTTCTGGTCTCTCAAAGCAAGGGTATTTTCTAGAATCTTATAAGATACATTCAACAATGTACTTTGTAGCATTCTTTGGGATCAACTTGATCAATCCTTGATTCTCAAAGTCACCCATCTTGCCAAAAATGAAGACCTCCCTAACCATGTTTAGTAGGTCATCCCCAACAACATCCCACATCATTTTGGAAAATTCAAATGGAAAACGATTGAGCCCAGGGGACTTCCTTTCCACCTTGTAGATAACATTAAATATTTTTTCTTTAGAGATGTCATCATCAAGCATGTTTCTATTTGTAGACCAAAACTTGGTTGGAGTGACCTTTTGGAAGGCCTCCATTGTAGCATTGACATGATCAGTGTGATCATATGCAGAAAACATATTTTGGAAGTGAAAACAAACATGGATTTTAGACTTAGAATATTCACTGATACAAGCTAGAACATGTCTTGAAGTTGAGAGTGATCCTTGCAATGGTCTCTTGGAGGAGCAGGTTGCCAGGATTGAGCATTCAATGAGGCGTATTGAGGAGGATAAAGATGAGTGCTATTGATAGATTTCAAAAAAGTACTAAGCATATCTATTGAGCTTCTCATGTTCATATTCTATCAACCCTGCATGTACTATGAGATGTCAAAATCTTCCTCTTTATAACCAAAGATATTCTTCCTTTCTGCTAATTCAGATGTTGTTCTTGAAAGTAGTAGTGGAGGAGAGTAAAAGATGCACTATAAGAGACTAAACTATGACTATCCTTTCTATTAAAGAAAAGTTATTTAAATGTAAACCATGTTTCCAAGACTTGTTCCACCATCTGGGATGGGTTCATCATTGTTCTTCCAAAGCCAGACGATCTTTTGACCCAATAATTTTCTAGAATATGCTCAGATATGATGCAAGCTTATGCTTCAGAGCCTTGATAGAGTGGATCATTTTCCTCTTTTCTGCATGCTCTATCTTTGGTTCTTTCTTCTGTCAAATTCTAGAAAACTACAAATGTTACAATTTTTTTAAGTGTATGTTTTTAAATAATTTCCATCGAAAGTTTGATTTGGAATGATGAGTTGAGATTATGGTTTATCTGTGGATGTAGAAAAGATGCAGAAAAGGGAATCAACAATGGATTCAGAAGGATGTTGATATAGATAATCATGTTATAGTTCCCAATCTCAGTGTCTCCTATACCATGGTTTTGATTTTGTTCAGAAGTATACAACCTCATTAGCTACTACCCTGCCTCTCGACCACTCCTTTCCTTTATGGAAAATCCATGTGTTGCATTACTCAGTAGAAGTTGAGGCTAGTGTCATTCTTAAAATACATCACTGTATAGGAGACTGCACATATCTCATGTCCTTATTCTTGTATTGCACTAGAAAATCTTGTCACCCTGAATCCATGTCCATTATACAACATGTTGGGGTGTGGACCTTCAAGGTCCTTTGTTTTGGAAACTCCGCGGTTTTGGTGTGAAGCTTGTAAGCGGAGTTGCGGCACAAAATAGTCTTAGGGGTTTTGAGGTTGGGTCGAAGCCCCTCTTTTTGTAAATGACCCATAGTTTAAATCCAAGGTTTTTGGTTTTTGGGTGCCCATGGTTTAAGCCCATGGTATTGTAATAGTGCACTTGTATAAATAAGCACTTATGTAAAGGAGTCAGAGTAGGTTTTTGATGATTTATGTGATGATGATAATTTGATGCGAAGAAGCTAAGGCCTAATTTTAGGGTTTAAGGTCAAGTCCCAGCTGTGTGCGTGGATGGCCTCTGCAGTTGAGTGCGCAGAGGGTTTTGGAAGGAAGGATCTGCAGTTGAGTGCGCAGATCAGAACTGCGTCATTTTGTAACTTGTTGAATATAAAACACAGTTCTGTGGATGTAGCCCCTACACTGGGGGTGAACCACATATATCTTGTGTTGTGGTTGTTCTTGTTGTTTTGTTGCTGTTATTTTTTATGCAACTGATAAGTAGATAGTGATAAAGTAAGATAAACTGTTAAATGATAACTTCGCTGTGAATTCCCAGTTAAGGGTAAATCAAGTAACTACCTTTTCATATAAACTGCGAAGCTAATTAAGTGAATGTCGAAGATCTGTATTGCATAAATATTTGTTGTTAAGACTAAAGGTACAGTAATATCCCTCTTTTTCCTGTAGAAACCTAATTCTGCGCACCCCATAGCTGTTTTAGGTGATACTGCAACCTGTTCGCAGGTTGTTGCCGAAAGGGCCAACACTGTGGGTCTGTTTGTTGGTTGGAAGATAAAAGTATAGAACCCGGGTCTGCCCTAAGCACCAACAAATTGGTTCCATTTCCAGCTGAACCAGTATCTGTTTCAAGAGGGATCTACATCATACCTAGAGGGATATGTTTTGGAGGCCCTCAGTAAAAAGAAATCAGTGACTGGATCGAAGATACCTATCTGAAATGTGCTGAACAAGAAAATAAAGATCCTCATTGTAGCTCAGACGAATTCTTGCAAAGGTACCTTTTTCTGATATTCATGAAATTTTCTATGGTGGTTATCCAGGTTGATAGAAAGAAAGACAAACTTCAAAGAAAATCAGTTTCATGCCTGGACCCCGGAAAGAATTACGCTGTTGAAAAGGGTGAACAACACGGTATCAAGAGCTGTTGACTTCTGGACAATGCGAACCCTTGAAGCATTTGTGACAGAGTTCGGCATCGACACACATACTTCTTTCAGCGAAGCGGAAAGACAGTTTTTCAAAGGACCAAGGGGTAAGTACCTAAACTCATTAAGTTTGAAAATTAAAATGCTCTTGGCTGAGAAAGGCATATTACTTATTGAATCAGATTGCTAGATTTATTGTTACTAACCTATGTTTGGAAGTGAAAGTGACTTCGATGAGAAAAGTGGTTTGCTTCGAAGCGGTAAAAGATACAAGAGAACTTTTGGATCCTATACCCTAGGCCAAAATACCAATTATTCCCCATTACGTCCAGAAGAGTCTGAATCTGAAGAAACCCCTTTTGTTAGAAACCCTCCTATAACTCCGTAGCACAGATCTGTTATCCCTGAGAAACCTTCGCAGTCTGAAAGTAACCCTAGCCCGACTAGTCCTGTCACAGGTCAGTCTACCTTAGAAATTTCTGTTCCCCCTGTTACCAGTCTTCCCCCTCCTCCTCCCCCCCCCCCCCCCCTTCAATCCACTATGGCCCATGTGAATGATGACATCAAACTCCCAGTCTTTAAAGGAACTGGATCAGAGGATATAGAGTAGTTTTGGTTCTTATGTGAAGCTGTTTGGACTGCTAAGAATATTACGGACCAAAATACAAGAACAATGTAGCTGATCACCTCTTTCAGAGACCGAGATTTGAATTGGTTTATGAAGTTTTCCAGTACTCAAAACTATATCTTGGATGATATTAAAAAAGCAATGATCAAATAATTCAAGAAGCCTAAATTAGAGTCACAGTGTATAACTGAGCTGAAAGAAATACAGCAGAAGCAAGGTGAGTCAGTTTGGGACTTTGATCAGAGGTTCAAGGTTCTGCTAGATCAAGTTAGTTTTACTATTGGACCAGAACAGCATAAATAATGGTTCATTGCAGAACTATTGCCTCATATCAGGACTCCACTTATGCAAAAAAAGGTTGCTGATTAGCAAGAGGCATTGGAAATTGCTATGAAACTTGAAACAACTCCTGTTGGAGATAATTATGGAATAGCTCAAATACAAGCACAGTTAGCAGAAATGGCTTTGGAGCTTCGTGACATGAAAAAAGGGAAATCCATTTGAGAAGAGGTTTGATGTACACGATGTAAGATAGAAGGTCATGACAAAGAACAGTGTCCTGCATTAAGGAATTACCTGAATACTGGTGCACCAAACCTGTTTAACCCTAATGTACTATATTGTGAGATCTATAGAACAACTAACCAGCATTGACCTGAAGATTGCTATTTGCTGTAGAGATATGTTCAAGTACCTAAAAATCCCTACTACAAGTTTTGTAAGTCAGTCGGACACAATGAAGATGAATGTCGCAGCTTTGACCTCATGAGAGAGCGAACCTACGATACTTATAGGGTACAACCCGATGCACAAGGCAATGATGGATATGGTTACCATGGTGGTGCATCAGGTCAAGGTAACTTCATAGGTCATGGTCATGATGGTATGCTTGGAAGAGGTCGAGGCCAGGATATTTGCTATAAATGTAATCAGGCAGGACATGTATCTAGAGACTGTCAGAACCCAACTACGACATGCCGATATTGCAGAGCAGTCGATCATGTGATTGAGCAATGTCCACAGTTGATAGCTAAGATACAAGAAAGAAATGGTGCTCCTACTCAGAATGTTCAGATGATTGCCGTAGAGAAAAGACCTGCCCCAGCCCTCAACTTTGTTACAAGGAGTGGAGCCATGACGCAAGTGCAGAATAAGGAGAAACAGCCTGACAAGGCTTGGGTCCACAAGACCCCAGAGAAAATTCTAGCCTTCGATGTTGAAAGAGAAAAAGGAACATTTATGGAAGCCAAAAAAGACTTTGCTGATCCAAGAACATCAGTAGCAACTGCACAACAACATCAACAACAGCTACAGTTCCAAGAAGCTTCGCCGGATCAAGTAAGTACACTAACATCATTTTTACAGAGTTGTATGAAGCTATTAAGAAATCAGAATGCTTTGAATGAGTTACAGAAATTTATTGCATCCTACGAACCTTAGTGAAGCTCTGATAGAGGAAAAAATGTTAATAGAGTTAGAAGGGCTGGAAGAGAAATGAGATTGCATGCTCAGATAGCAGATTATGACATGATTGATATTATTTTAGACCTGGGATCAGAAGTGAATGTCCTAACTAGACAGACATGGGAAAAAATGGGAAAACCTAAGCTTGAATGGTCCCCTATACAGTTGAGATTAGCCAATCAGCAGAAGATTGTACCTTTGGGTAGATTCCCTAGTGTCCCGATAGATATAGATGGAGTCGGTACCTTAGCAGACTTTGAAGTCATTGAAATAATTGATGATATCAACCCCTATCCAGCATTGCTAGGAATTGAATGGGCAATAGACAATGATGCAGTAATCAACCTTTAGAAGCGACATATGACTTTTGAAGGGAAATGCTTGAGAGTCATAGTACCACTAGAACCCTCTCAAGAAGAAAGGTACACAGATCCAGTTAGAGATGAAGATCAGGATGTTTTGGATCACATTTACAACATCACAACTAAATAAGAATACTATGTTAACCCTAATGCTGAAGGTATAATGGATTGGCAGTGTGACAGTTCTTGCATGACTGATTCAGATGAAGGTTTAGAGAATTGGCAGAATAGACTTTATGAACTACATGGACATCGATGTACAAGAATTACTAAGTCTCTCAGATGGGTTGGATCCCAGATAAGAGGCTTACCTACTTTTGATGGCTTGACAGACCCATAATATTTTATTATACAATTCTCAGAGCAAGTACCAAATTCACAGAAAATGGAAACTCTAGAATCAGTATTCAGAGCCACAGTTGCCAGATGGTGGAATGGTCATAAAAAGCATATTCCTAGTTGCAGAGCTTGTCAAAAGTTCCTTCGCCTGAGATTCATGGACCAATCTCAGGAGGTGCCTAACAAATTTAATGGTAAGACTAGCCCTCAAGAACATTTGGAGCAGTGTTATGAAGCATGGAAGCATATACCTTGTGAAGAATGGGTACATAGGTTTGTACACACTCTGGAACTTGTAGCAAAGAACTAGTATGTGGAGGTGGAGCTTCGCCATGGAACTGTAAGTTGGGATAGTTTTGTGCTTAAATTTTCTATTAATGAGGTTTGCCCTGCTTTGGACGTAGCTGTTAGGTTTATCCATACTACGGTGTTTGATGATAAAGAAATAGCCGAGTACCAACCTGATTGGAAGGAACAAGAAGCTCATGTAGTAGAATGTTATAACCTCACCATTGATGAAGACGATGACCCACGCAACATCAATATTCCTGAGTCAGAAGGACACTGCGAAGTACATGGACCAGCAGTCGAAGCACCTAAAGTAACCCAGCCCCTGAAGACAAGGAAGGTAAACATTGGATCAGAAGACATGCCTAAGTATGCTAGCATTGGAGATTACTGGGATGAAGAAATGGTGAGCAAAGTGACTGAACTTCTCCATGAGTATCAGGACTTATTTTCGATGAAGT
Organism: Pseudotsuga menziesii; assembly: GCA_001517045.1. Classification (NCBI taxonomy): domain Eukaryota; kingdom Viridiplantae; phylum Streptophyta; class Pinopsida; order Pinales; family Pinaceae; genus Pseudotsuga; species Pseudotsuga menziesii. Next base: position 128,051 of record LPNX010980600.1, on the reverse strand, counting down.
TCTCAGAAATGAAAGGTATGCTTGGTGATATAGGAGTGATAAAAATCCCTTTGAAAGCTGATGCGAAACCTGTGAAGCAACGCCCTTATAGGCTGAACCCTAAGTATAAAGAAAAAGTCAGGATGGAGCTAGATAAGATGCTCATTGTAGGAATCATTGAGCCTGTCGAAGAGTCCGAATGGGTCATCCCTATGGTGGTACAAGAAAAGAATACCAAGGGAGAAATCAGAATCTGCATTGATCTGAGGAAACTGAATGATGCATGTTTACATGATCCTTTTCCTACTCCCTTTACAGATGAAATTTTAGACACTGCCAGAGGTCAAGAAGTGTATTCTTTCATTGATGGATTTTCAGGTTACCATCAGATTAGAATTGCTCCAAAGGATCGACATAAAACAACCTTCGCTACAGAAATGGGATCTTTCCAATATACTGTTATGCCCTTTGGATTGAAGAATGCACCTGCTATGTTTTCCAGAGTAGTCATATCTGCATTTAAGGAATTTATTCATAAATTCTTGGAAATTTACTTTGATCATTGGACTATCTTTGGTTTATTGAAAGATCATATAGCCAGTTTAAGACTTATGCTGGACAAGTGTACACAGCATCAGATTTCATTGAACCTGAAGAAGTGTATCTTTTGTGCACCTTTTGTAATTCTGCTAGCTCACATTGTATGCAAGCAAGGATTGATGGTGGATCCTACGAAGATAGCCATTATTGTGAACTTGCCACCTCTGAAGTCTATTAAGAAACTTCACACTATGCTTGGTCATACTGGATATTATAGGAAATTCATTAAAGGATATGCTCAGATTACAGCCCCTATGGAAAAGAAGTTGAAGAAAGATATTAAGTTTGAATGGACACCTGAATGTCAAGAAAGCTTGGACATTCTGAAAGAAAAGATGGTAGCTTCCCCTATCTTAGTATTTCCTGACTGGAGTAAGGAGTTTCATGTTCATTTCGATGCATCTTCCATTGCTTTAGGTGTAGTATTGGCTCAATCAGGTGAAGGTAATATTGATCACCCTATTGCTTTTGCAAGTAGGAAGTTGTCCATAGAAGAAAATAATTACAATACAACAGAACGAGAAGGCCTAGCTATGGTTTATGCCTTGCATAATTTTTGACATTATTTGTTAGGATCTCATTTTAAGATATTCACTGACCATTCTGCTTTGAAGTATTTGGTTAACAAGCCTATGTTAGGTGGAAGGATATGCAGATGGCTGATTTTGTTTTAGGAGTATGACTTTGAGATCATAGTTAAGCCAGGAATACTTAACCTTGTGGAAATTGTACCCAGTGTTAGATTAATTTTACTCACAACAATTATCAATTGAACATGCAAAATCACTCACAAAAGAGACTGAATAATGAGTTGAACACTAAACTGTATTGAATAAGTGTACAATAGACAAACCTGTAACATAATAGGTTGCTGCATTAAATAATTACATAATGGATTCGAATGCATGAGGAGCAATTCAAATCTAGTCAAAAGCAGGCTTACCAAAATTAAGCAAATCCCCCATAGGTGCAAAAAACTATTTCCAAATCAGTCATGGAGCTCACGAATTGGAAAAAGCACTTAAGAAAGCTAAAGAGTGATGGAATGAAAACTCATACATGCTTTTCCAAGGAGAAAAGAGTGGAGGATGTGTAGGACAAAAAACTAGTCAACCTCACCTAGTCAAGCTTTTCCACTACTACATTTCGACCAAAAATCCGACGGCCATCATGTCGGATTTTCAACACTTCCCTGTTGCATGCACGACACTTTTTTTTTTTTTTAAGCATCAGAAACTTGTCGTCGGTTATCCGACACCTAAGTAACCGTCGGTTAAGTGACACTTAAGTAACTGTCGGTTGAATGTCCATCGTCGGTTATCCGACACTTATTAAGCGATGGTGATGAAATTTTTTTACAACATTTACACCTGCAGGCGTCGCTTAACCGATACCGACACCTACAGACCGTCGCATAAGCGACGGATAAGACGTCAGTTAAGCGACGGATAAAAGAGTTTTTTAAAAAAATTCATTTGCAGGGTGTCGCTTAAGCGACGGATAAAACAGTTTTTAAAAAAAAAATATTTTGCAGGGTGTCGCTTAAGCGACGGATAAAACAGTTTTAAAAAAAAAATTCTATTGCAGAGTGTCGCTTAAGCGACAGCTAAAATTGCTTTTTAAAAAAAAATACAAATGCGGACGCTTGAAGATGTGAAACTATCTCCCAACCAACCAACTGGATTTCTTTATGGGATGGGGGCTGGCTAGTTCAAAGCTATGGAGTGAGGCTTTATTTATTCCCCTCTAAAACTCTCTTTGTCAAGATTTTCCTAGACCAATGTTCATTGAGGGATATAATGCATATAAGATATCCTCCAAATAACTACTGAAAGACCACTGTTAGTTGCAAAAGAATGCAAAAGAGACATCCCACATAGTTTCAATATTGGTGCACCTATAAGCAGAAGATGTGCTTAGTGTAAAAGGTATCTCAATTCACTAATGAAGGTAGGCTTCAACAAGGCTTCTGTTTGCCAACATCATATTCTTTAGGATAGAACTAACACTAATGCCAACTAGTTTGAGATTTTGAATTGAAGGATATGCAACCCAGTTAGGATTGTGCACGTATAAATAGAGGCCAGAATAACTATAATTCTTTGATAACCAAACTAATGGATTGGAATTTAGTAGCCTATTCCAATTGCAACAGAAAAGTCCTGGGCTTAAATTTCTACACTTGTACTGCAAGTGAGAAGTTACAATGAGAATAAAAGAAAACAGTTTCACTCCATGCAAATATGATAATTTCCATTGAAGATAACTAAGGAAAAATCAGTAGAGGGCAAGAACAACATGTGTTTTTAAAACAAACAAATTGCTTAATTAATTACTTAAAAGGTCTGTTACAAGCATTGGTTCTATAATGGATACTTCAGGGGTAGAGAATACTGTTACAATGCAATCAACCATAACCATAGATTTATATTTAGACTCATTATTGTGAAGTACCTGAGAGGAAAGTGGAGTCGTGCTGGGAGGAGTCTTTGGTGGTGTATTGGGAGAGCTTGCATAATTGCTGCATTTTTCCTTATCCAACCTGGGAGCAGTGTCTCTTTCTGGAACCAAATCTCCATTTTGTATTTTTGCAGTCTGTTGACCCATTTGACATGTTTGTAAAGCACATCAGTTAATGGAAGAAAATCAACATTGGCTTCTGGCCAACAAAAGCAAGAATACAAAAAGCAAGCCAAACATACAATCCAACCAATAGAAAAATAAAAAAAACAAAGTCCAGTCCATTTAAAAATTATTACAGCTTCTCTTGGGAAAACTGCTCAGATATTAATTGTTTCTAAACTAATACCCAGCACAGTAACAGATAAGGGCAAGCATGAGACCAACAACAAAACAACTCACTACATCAATCCATCCATAGAAATACTTATAAATGTTTTTGAAGGCCTTTACCATGTAACCTAAAAGATGCATCTAGCATATACAATAGATATCATTAGTTGTTAAAGTCAGTTCTACTACAGAACATCTACTCGTTGAAACAATTTTTCCCTTATTGCACATAATGTGTAGGTCCTGAGTAATAACATCATGTACACCTTTCTATTGAATTTGAACACTAAAAAAGAATATAAAGCACAAACAAGAACATGCATCACAAAATGACTTCCTTGAAGCATAAGTTCTATGAAAGAGCAATTACTTTGCCACATAGATCATAAATGTACTATAAATTACTCCATAAGCAAGAACAATGAGAAATCTTACTTGGAAAATCTTTCCCAAAGTTTTCAAACCCTTTGCACGAGCTCGAAGATCTTCTTTATTTGCACTGTTATCTTGCAAGACCTGTTAAATAAATTCAACTACCAACTTCTGACTGTTTATCTTTTGACAGGCCTTAATTATATCATAAAGCAAAAGAACAAACATGTTCAATGTTATTGAGACAAATGAAATTAAAATATCCATGAAAAGATATGCCACATTCATCAAAAAGAATGAACCAGGCAATAGATAAAATAAAAACCCAGTTGGATCAATAATTCCAATGTTAATAGTGAATTCATAGAGTAGAAACTTCCCGTATCAATAATATTAAAAAAAATGGCCACAGTAAATGGTTTGACTCTTTGAGTTTCCGGCAAAATCTTACCATCTGGCACACATGTGAGAGGGTTCCTTCAATATCAGCCGCATTTAGTTTCCAAAGTGAGTTAATCATCAATTATTTGTTGGACTGTAGATATGCTTCCAAATCACCTTCAGAATAATTCCCCTCTGTACTCAGTTGTCATTTCATATCTTCTTGTAACTGTAGTAATGCAAAAGCACCTACCACACCCACAGCCAAAAAAGGAATGAGCATTAAACTATGAATGCTATTACAATATAGTGCGATATTAATTTGAGAAATATTTGATGCACTTTCAAACCTGTTGCTGCTGTGACTTGAGATTTTATAAAATGCCCTTTGTTTCTGAACCATTCAGCTATAAATGGCACACCCAAATATATGGCTTTCTTTCCAAGTTCCTTTGCTGCTTGTCTTGCATATATGTAACCAATTGTCTGTAGCATATCGCCTCCATAAGTTGTTCAAAAAAGTTCAAGGAACCAATTAAGCATAAACTAATCTAACATTCATGCATTTTTTGTGGATTCAACTATCAAATTAAAGACTATAAATTAATGTAAATTTACACAGCAATTAATCCATGCCACTACAAATGCTATTGGGCCATGGTTGAGGCACGGCATTGTCATACCAATGATCCAGGGTCAAACACTAGCAGGCATAGAACCCTGAACAATGTGTGTTTTAGCTGCTCCCACATTGAAGGAGGGGTGTGATAATGCATAAATTGGGATCATAGCTCCCCACAGACCAAAATATATGTTTACCCTTACCACTACGAATTTCACCATTTTTTAAAATCCAAATGTTTATGAAAAAAAAAGAGGAAGGGCATATTCAATGATCATATCCTCTTTCTCTGTGCCAGTAGAGCAAAAATAAAATCTGATAAGCTGGAGCATCTAATTACTTTTAGCATCTTTAATAAGAAGATAAACTTTATCCAACAATTGCATACATATCTCTTCCCTCCAATTCCAACAGAAAGACTGAAGTGAACAAACCTCATCAGCAAAAACAGATTTTCACCTTAGCTTCTAGATGGTGAACATGGTAACCCTTCCAAATCCCTGTGAAGGCCAAGAGCACTAGATCTCTAGAGTCACCGAAAAGCATGGCTCTGCAAAGCACTTTTCCCTAAAAGAGAACTGGGTGCTGATCATTGATGTGCTGACAGTAGTCCCTGCCAAATAGGCAGTCCCAAAAAATGTACCACAAACTGTACAAAGTTCTATCTGTCAGCCCACTCTTATCCAAGAGGTCCTTTAAAGGGAGCCACCGTTAAATGACTAGCCATGCAAATACCCAGTGTGTATGACAAGCCACAGGGACCAGACGCTATGAGGTCAGGATCAGAATAAATCCAACAGCAATAAGAACATGGCCAGGACATGCGTCTGGTGAAGCCAGGAGTACAATTTCTAGGAACAATCCCAACAAAGTCATGAAAAGCATACAAAATACAGGTAAAAAATTCAATGTGGATTATTCTGATGCCTTTGCACTAATATAGGTAACACATTTACCAATGACCATACACTCTTCCTGCTTGATTATTTGTCTTTTATCAGTGTATTTGCTTGTTATACTGCCATTTTGTTACAATTTGAACAATCATAAAATATGTGATGAACTCCCCATAGGTCGATGGTAGGAATATTAATATCCATCCATACCCTTCAGCAATATTTAAATCTAATAAGCTCAACAGGAACTTTTGATATGTTTCATTATTCTGATTTTTTTCTACCAATATTCCAACCATCCTTTTGGCATACTTCAAAAACATTGAGACAGCACGAGTGAGAAGTGTCATCCCAGAAGCACTATGCTTTCACAGTTGACCTTCTTGATCGTGCAAGGCATTTCGGATGGACTCAAGACTTTATTAAGAAAGAAGCCATTATAACCTGATCCTGCAGTGTAGGTCCTTGTTTGATGCATCCAGATTTCATTGCCATTTTGAGGTAGGAGAGTTGAATTGCAACATCTTTGCAACTTAAAGCCTGGAAAGTCTGGATTTTATGTATTGCTATACAGCATTCATGTTGTAGATGGCAGGTGGTATGATGCAGCAAAAGTGAGAACAATGATAAAAGGCACCAGATTTCAAAGGACACCAAGATGCAGTTTGGCTAAGGTAAATGGCAGGGTATACAAATTCGTGGTGGAGGTAGACTAACACCTTCATTATGAGGAATTTTATGCAATATCTGTATATCTTGGCTGGGCACATATGTAGGTGGCAGGTTATGTTCATAAAACAAGATTTATGCTGCAGACCAGGAAGAGGTTAACATGAATTATGCTGTAGACAGGCCATATTTTAATTTCAGTTGAACAAAATTTTAACATATTCATGGCCTTTACAGAATAGAGCTTGAACTTCGGGCAATTTCCAAAGGACCATGGTGTTAGGTTGAACTGTTTGACACTTTTATGTGACCAATATTTTTCACTACAAACTAACTTTTCTTAGTGAGAAAACCATATATTTTATAGGAAAAAATATAAGTACAAAGAGCTTGTTGGAAAATAATACCAATAGTTCCAATATCTTGAGGATTGCTTAAAGGCATAAAATCAGAGTCATTAAATTTCCAACCTAAAGCTTAACAACCACAATTCTCTCATAATTATTGATAAAGTGAAACAAAAATTACACAGCGAGGAGAAGAGTATAAACCAATGGAAATGCTGAACAGATTCAAGCATACAAATTAAAAATCATAAACATATGAATACCAGTCCTCTCATAATATGAATACTCACAAAGAACCAGCAATTGCAGTGCCGAGAAAAAGGAACAATCCAATACTAATGCCAACTTCAGGTCCTAGTGCTCAACCAATCAAATAGTAAGGACCGCCACCCTACAAAATGATCAAATACAGTTAGTACATAATAAGCAATTTCTAAAACATGAAAATCCATCTAGCTACCATTAGAAAAACAAAATAAAAGCTCCTACAAGTCTCATGGAACCAGTCAACTCTAAAATCCAAAACCAAGAGGTTTTGAGCTTGTTCTCTATAGAAAAGAAGCCCCTGATATTGTTTTGGGATGTTGAAAGTTTGCGATGACACTCGAGACTATTGTTTAAGATTAGCATGGGCACTTGGATGTTATCTGCTGAAAATGAATGATGGAAACCCTTTTTCCTTCAAATGCATTATGAGGGATTAATCCAGGTAACTTTGTTCCTTATCTAGAGGAATTTATTAGTGGTTGATTTCCCTTCTATGTTCTTCATGTTTGCCACTGGAAATGTTATTGAATGTCAATATATTTTAATTGGAGGTGGCTGGAATGTACATGCTTTAGTGGTGAACATACTCAAATGCATGTTTCGCAATTTTCTTTCATTAGGGCCTGTTACCCTTTCATTCGCAGGAGGTTACATGATTTGTTTGTGATTTTGTCACAAACTTCTGTGCCAGAGAGATCTGTGGATTTCCCATAGATCATTTGCCAAAGACATTTCCAGCATGCCTAGATGATTCTTGTAGATGAATTATCAAAAGAAGCTTTGACTCTTCATCCTGGTTTTTTTAAAATAGCATAAGTTGATGACAACACAGTACACCCACTATGTGAGAGATCTATATAAGACTGACCTTACAGCTCCAAGAAGACCAAAAGAGTTAATGAAGAGAGAAAATCTTTGTTTCTATATGTTAATTTTCTGAAAACAGTGTTTTTTTTGTTTTTTCAATAAAAAATGGATGAAAAGGCAAGAGACAATGAAATACTGTATGTAATAGGACAATATGGGGAACAGCTACCCTGTTTTTGTTTCTCAATTCTATTTTTTTGGACAGCAGAGAGGCAAAGACCCTCAGAGTGCTTAATTTGGTTTAAAATTTCAATGGTCCAAATATATGTACTTGAATAAATCTCGCTCTTTAGAAGATTTGACTTTATTATGTATATCTCCCTAAAGAAAAAGCATCAAGTTACTTCAAAATATGAAATGGCTCTAAGATTGCTCCAAGACAGCCACCTCACCCGATAGTTCTAAGTTTCAATGTCTCGCAGACATCTGAGAATTTTTCAGGATGACATTTTAATGAGAACATATATTTATTCATTGCTCAATCATAAAGAGGTTCATCTGAGCAGCATCAACAGAGCCATCAGATCAATTAAGGGAAGAAAATCCCTCCAATATTTTTCCTCAAACTGTGACAAATCTTTGCATTGGCATTTCTTTATGATGAATTGTAAAGTGAGTTGCACGAGAGTAGTAGAAGAATGGCAATGGAGTTGTATGGGTAGAATTCAAATCTGTATAGAGTTAAGGGTTCTGCTACTGTTGAACTTGACTTTAATAAAAGGCACCAGATTTCAAAGGACACCAAGATGCAGTTTGGCTAAGGTAAATGGTAGGGTATACAAAGAAGCTTTAACTCTTCATCCTGATTTTTTTAAAACAGCATAAGTTGATGACATCATAGTACACCCACTATGTGAGAGATCTATATAAGACTGACCTTACAGCTCCAAGAAGACCAAAAGAGTTAATGAAGAGAGAAAATCTTTGTTTCTATATGTTAATTTTCTGAAAACAGTGTTTTTTTTGTTTTTTCAATAAAAAATGGATGAAAAGGCAAGAGACAATGAAAGAATGTATGTAATAGGACAATATGGGGAACAACTACCCTTTTTTTGTTTCTCAAATCTGTTTTTCTGGACAGCAGAGAGGCAAAGACCCTCAGAGTGCTTAATTTGGTTTAAAATTTCAATGGCCCAAATATATGTACTTGAATAAATCTCGCTCTTTAGAAGATTTGACTTTATTATTTATATCTCCCTAAAGAAAAAGCATTAAGTTACTTCAAAATATGAAATGGCTCTAATATTGCTCCAAGACAGCCACCTCACCCGATAGTTCTAAGTTTCAATGTCTCGCAGACATCTGATAATTTTTCAGAATGACATTTTAATGAGAACATATAGTTATTCATTTCTCAATCATAAAGAGGTTCATCTAAGTAGCACCAACAGAGCCATCAGATCAATTAAGGGAAGAAAATCCCTCCAATATTTTTCCTCAAACTGTGACAAATCTTTGCATTGGCATTTCTTTATGATGAATTGTAAAGTGAGTTGCATGAGAGTAGTAGAAGAATGGCAATGGAGTTGTATGGGTAGAATTCAAATCTGTCTAGAATTAAGGGTTCTGCTGCTGTTGAACTTGACTTTAATAAAAGGCACCAGATTTCAAAGGACACCAAGATGCAGTTTGGCTAAGGTAAATGGCAAGGTATACAAATTCGTGGTGGGGGTAGACTAACACCTTCATTATGAGGAATTTTATGCAATATCTATATATCTTGGCTGGGCACATATGTAGGTGGCAGGTTATGTTGATAACACAAGATTTATGCTGCAGAACAGGAAGAGGTTAACATGAATTATGCTGTAGACAGGCCATATTTTAATTTCAGTTGAACAAAATTTTAACATGTTCATGGCCTTTACAGAATAGAGCTTGAACTCCGGGCAATTGCCAAAGGACCATGGTGTTAGGTTGAACTGTTTGACACTTTTATGTGACAACATTTTTCACTACAAACTAACTTTTCTTAGTGAGAAAACCATATATTTTACAGGAAAAAATATAAGTACAAAGAGCTTGTTGGAAAATAATACCAATAGTTCCAATATCTTGAGGATTTCTTAAAGGCATAAAATCAGAGTCATTAAATTTCCAACCTAAAGCTTAACAACCACAATTCTCTCATAATTATTGATAAAGTGAACCAAAAATTACACTGCGAGGAGAAGAGTATAAACCAATGGAAATGCTGAACAGATTCAAGCATACAAATTAAAAATCATAAACATATGAATACCAGTCCTCTCATAATATGAATACTCACAAAGAACTAGCAATTGCAGTGCCAAGAAAAAGGCACAATCCAATACTAATGCCAACTTCAGGTCCTAGTGCTCGACCAATCAAATAGTAAGGACCGCCACCCTACAAAATGATCAAATACAGTTAGTACATAATAAGAAATTTCTAAAACATGAAAATCCATCTAGCTACCATTAGAAAAACAAAATAAAAGCTCCTACAAGTCTCATTGGAACCAGTCAACTCTAAAATCCAAAACCAAGAGGTTTTGAGCTTGTTCTCTATAGAAAAGAAGCCCCTGATATTGTTTTGGGATGTTGAAAGTTTGTGATGACACTCGAGACTATTGTTTAAGATTAGCATGGGTACTTGGATGTTATCTGCTGAAAATGAATGCTGGAAACCCTTTTTCCTTGAAATGCATTATGAGGGATTAATCCAGGTAACTTTGTTCCTTATCTAGAGGAATTTATTGGTGGTTGATTTCCCTTCTATGTTCTTCATGTTTGCCACTGGAAATGTTATTGAATGTCAATATATTTTAATTAGAGGTGGCTGGAATGTACATGCTTTAGTGGTGAACATACTCGAATGCATGTTTCGCAATTTTCTTTCATTAGGGCCTATTACCCTTTCATTCGCAGGAGGTTACATGATTTGTTTGTGATTTTGTCACAAACTTCTATGCCAGAGAGATCTGTGGATTTCCCATAGATCATTTGCCAAAGACATTTCCAGCATTCCTAGATGATTCTTGTGCCTAGAACTTAGCAGTAAGCTTTCTGCATTGCATCAAGGTATGATATTAATGATATTCTAAAGGCAAACACAGATTATGGCACTAGCCTAAAGGTCACAAAGTACATTAAAAAGAAAACACAAACACAGAAGTCGAAGTACTACTGAACTTGCAGTCAAATGCAAAACTATATAAATGGAAGATAAGTATACTGTAGTAATTACTGGTTTCCTGGGATGAAGACAGATTCTTCATCTTTAGCCGCCATTTCTTGTAATTCTCTTTGCATCTCGAATACTTACACATCATTAATTGATGGCAACATCAAATTAGGCAGGATGGATCATGCTTTTGATCTATTAAGTAAGATGTTTGATGAGGGATTCCAGCCTAATTATCGAACTTATTGCGTGCTTATGAGTGGTATAGTTCAAGAAAACAAAATACAAAAAGGACAAGTGATTCCTGATGAGGATGCAATAGGCAGTTCAGATCATGGTAGCTTAGATGAAATTCAGTCCCTGGATGGAATGCCACACGAAATAAACATTGATCTTGCATTCAAGCTTCTTGACAAAATGATGGAGAAGTATTGTCAGCCTACTGTAGATACTTATAGTGCCTTAATTGCAGGATTATGTAAGGGTGGCAGACTCCTAGAGGAAGATCAGCTGATAAAAAATATGCAAGACAGAGGCCTCTGTCCTCATGAAGCAATTTATACATCTCTAATTAATGTGCACTGTAAACAGGGAAACTGCATTTATTCTCTGGAGATTTTGGATAGAATGGTTGAAAATGGTTATGAACCAAGCCTGTCTTTGTACAATTCTGTGATTCATGGACTCTACAAAGAAGGCAAGGCGCAAGAAGCGGAAAGGTTGTTTGGGAATGTATTCCAAAGTGGTTATAGTCCTGATGAAGGGACGTGGACAATGCTAATTGATGGCCTTCTTGAGGATGGAGAAACTGAAAGATGCCTTAAGCAACTAAAATCAATGGAGGAAAATGGTTTTGAACCAAATGTTAAAACATATACGGCCTTAATCAGAGAGATTTGCAAAGAAAATAAGAACTTTGAAGCAGAATTACTCATCAATAAGATGCTGGAGAAGGGTTTGGTTCCTGAGAATGACATCTCATGTTGAATTTAACAATAGCAAGACTATAATTTAATTTCTGAACAAGCTTCGGTTGATAAACAGTAATTTGAGCAAGCTAATTGATCTCTTTAGTCATACATAGGAAAGAAGTGTTTCTTCCCTTTAAGAGATCTGCAACAAAAGCTTTGAGGACTCTATTGATGTGATCAAGGTTTCAAATGTTTCTTCTCACTGCCTATAATATAATTTGTAGCATCTGATGATAGCAGAGATGACTTTTTGGATCAAATGATTAACATTGCATCACAACGCATGGAGATGATTAGTTCATTGGCAAGCTATGAATACAGCTGATCAGTCATATGCCCCAAGGAAAATGGTCCACAAGTATGAATGTTCTATAGAGGCTTTTATAAAATTTGGCGAACATAAAGAACATTTTAGCAAATAAGGAAAATAAAAAATATTATAGTAAATTGTGTGTTCTGCTGGTCTATCTATAGCTGAGCACTGACAGCAAGGCTTGTAACCCATAAAATTGGTCTAACAATAGTGCTATCAATGACATTGTTTATAGTTTCCTAGTTTAATCCCAAGCTATTTGTGCATGTTTTTCAATGATTTGTGTTGGATCCCTTTTAGTCAACAAAATATGCAATCTTAAATCAAAATCCCTATCAGGGTTTCTGAACCAAACAAGGTTTTGGCTTACCATTTTTGTAGCTGGCTCACGTCCAAAATTTGTTATCCCTCTTCTCATTGGAAAGTGGGGCGTAATCGGTCTCCTTGTTTACAAGTTGGGCAGGTCTCCTTGTCTGCAAATCGTATGAGTGATCCCTTTTAGTCAACAAAATATGCAGCCTTTACTTCAGCTTCTGATGAGTAAGAAACAAATCCAAACCCTCGCGATCTTCCTGTTTCCCAATCCTGTATAACTTTTGCACCCAACACATTCCCTTTTGTGTTGAATGCCTCTTTAAGAGATTCTGAGGTTACACTCCATGCAAGATTACCAACATACACCTTGTGTGGACTATCAACATAGCCACCAAAACTAGGTGACCTTGCGGGCCTCCCTCCAGTTGGTGATCTAGGAAACCCATCTGGTACTCTAGGAATCTCTGGAAAGTTGACCTTCAGATTGCGCCCACCTATTTCCTGCATTGATATAAGGCCAACCAACCCAGTCTAGTCACAAAACTGCTAACAATGGACCAACCGACACAAGAAGCTCCAGACCTTATTTTCTTGCTTTTACTTATAGTGCTTAAGAACACGTTTGGTCACATCGTTATCAATCTGATTAAGTTTCTTTTCTTCCAATCTAAGACAATAAGAATATAAAATTTTCTAGAACACTAGTTAAGGATTCATATCAATTGCCTGAAAATATAAGATTTAGAAAACAATGCTTAAATTGATCCCTATATGAAAATATGAGACAAGTAAACAACTCCAGGAATGAATAAATTCCCTCACTTACAAAGCCATCGAACTTTTTTAAAGCTGATTCAGCCTCTTCAACGGTGCTCATTGTAACAAATGCAAATCCTCTGCTTCGCCCGATGGACCTATCATAAATTACCTGCACCCATTAGGAATTTTAAGTGTTCCGTGTAAGCATATACTGAAAATCTAAAAAGAAATTCCCACAATACATCCCTGGAACAAAAAATATTTTCAGCCTACATGTACAAAGCTATAGAAGCAATTAAGCATGAGATGACAGACATTTACAACAAAAGATAATTGTCTCAGGGGCAGCTGTTGGCAAGGCCATCATAGGAAGCCTTGAACAAGGAGCCTTCAGACATGCTGAACCTCTTCCTAAAGCTATTACTGTTGTTGCTTCTAATGAAGGAAGCACTTGGGTAGTCACCATTGAAAAGCATGAAGCTGCCATCTTCACAAAAACCTCAAAAAAACCTGCCCTAAAACCTTGCAAAAACTCTAAAACTACAAAAGGATCCTATAACTTCATCGGATAGTGTCTAATTCTTCATCAATTTCACTTTTTCCTAAAAACTTTAGGTTCTTGCTTAAGGGAACTCAGAACTTTGACACGCTGCTAGCTCTGTAGATTCCTCCTCTGCCTTAGTTTCCATTTCCTTTGCTGGTGGTTCCAAACGGGGTTAACCACTTTGCTACTGCACCATCCTTTCTCATAAGCACTTAACATCAGTTGCATCTTCAATTTAAAACAATTTAAAATGAGCACTCCAATTTTTCCTTTGAAGTATGACCTAAGCTTCTACTGCAATTCGGTCAGTTGAGAGTGACACCATCCTTCACAATCTGATGAATTGATTTGGAGGCATGGGTGATTCAATGAAATTGCAGAAGAGGGAGGCGGATTGATACACGAAGTGCTAGGTAAGATGCCCTATTCTCAGTTTGGAGAGATATGCAGAAAACTTTAGGTGCTTGCTTAAGGGAACTCAAAACTTTGGCACACTGCTAGCTCTACCGATTCCTCCTCTGCCTTAGTTTCCATTGCCTTTGCTGGTGGTTCCAAACGGGGTTAACCACTTTGCTACTGCGCCATCCATGTCTCTATGGCCTGTGCTCCTACCGTGTTTAGCTGTCTCCGCTACTTTTAATTCATAAAAACCTTGTTTTAGTAGCGCCGACACATAAATTCCCTCCCTATTTCGGTACTAAAATAGATGTATAATAAAAAAAATGACTATTTTAGGAAGTTTCCGTCGCTTAAGCGACGACTAAAATGGATGTATAATAAAAAAATTGGTTATTTTGGGAAGTTGTCGTCGCTTCATTCGTCGCTTACGCGACGCTTAACAGCGTGCCGTCTCTTAACCGACGGTTATGAGAATATCCGTCGCTTCACCGATGCTTGTGGTCACATTTACAAAAAAAAAATGTATCATTGTGATTTTAAAAAAAGAAATCCACACGCCGTCGGATTTTGCCGTCGGATTTTGGATCAAAATGTAGTAGTGTTCCATTTGCCTTAAAACACTGAAAAAGCAGGAAATAAAGCAGAAAAACAGAAGGGTGCTTAGGAGGCCAGAAATAAAGCAGATTTGATTCCTTGAGGTTTCCCAAGTGCTACATGAGTCAAATAAGGCAAGTTTTACCACTATGGATAGGTAAATGACAACTTGCATAAGGTGGGACACATGAACTAGGAAAATAAGACAAAAATAATTAAATTAATGTCTAAGGTAGCTAACTATGGATTGATTATTCTAACACCCCCCCTTGAGCCTGACTTATGAGTAATATATCAGAAAATTATAGGTCATAGGAACAAGGATTAGTCACCCTTTACATACTGCATGTCCATTTAAACAAGGAAAGAGGCAAAAACCACATGGGAAAATCCTCCCTTAAACATGGACTGTAAAACAAAATTTAGAAATATTGTCTTCACTCATGCTTCGCAGCATGATCAGCAATCCCCAACAGTGATTTGAGATTGCTGAAGGTCTTCTCACAAAATTATTTGGTGAAGATATCAACTACTTGTTCTGAGGATGAACAGAAGAGTAGGTGAATGGTGCCATCATGCACAAGCTCTCTGATGTAGTGCATATGGATCTCAATGTGTTTGGTTCTATGATTCTGAACTAGATCTTTTTAGATTCGAATGGTACTCTGGTTATCATAGTAGATGGTATTTGAGTACTCTGATTCGAAGCCACACTCTCCAAGTAAATCCTGCAACCATAAACATTGAGTTGCTGCATTAACAACTCCTCTGTACTCTGCTTTTGTAGATGAGGGTGCAATGGCACTCTGTTTCTTGCTTGACCAGCTGATTGGCCCTTCTGCAAGCATGAACACATATCCTGATGTGGAATTTCTATATGTGCTATCACCTGCCCAATCACTATCAGTAAATCCAATCAAATCAAGATGAGATTTTGCTTTATAGAAGATCCCATGTGTCCTTGTTCCCTGAACAAAGTCAAGGATCCTTTTGGCTCCTTTCCAATGGATCTCATGAGGCTGATCCATGTATCTAGAAGCCACACTTACTACATAAGAAATATTAGGTCTAGTATGTGTAATATACAACAAACATCCAATCAATTGCCTATACAGTGTATTGTTTACCATAGGTGAAGAATCAGCTTCTTCTAGCTTCACTCCTGAAAGGAAAGGAGTCTTGGTTGGTTTGCAGTCCTTCATTTTGAATTTGTTCAAAAAGTCCAAGGAATATTTGGACTGGTGCACCTTGATTCCAGCTTTGTTTTGTGCAATCTCAAGCCCCAAAAATTGGCTTAAGAGCCCCAAATCTGTCATGGAGAAGGCTTGGTTCATTGCACCCTTTAAGGAAGCAATCTCATCCTTCGAGCTTCCTGTAATGAGGAGGTCATCAACATATAACAAAATTATCATTAATGAACCATTAATTAACTTCAAATATACATTTGTATCTGATTTGCACCGAACAAAATTTAGTGATAGCAAGAAGCTATCAAACTTGGCATACCAAGCCATGGGGGCTTGCTTTAGCCCATACAATGACTTTCTCAACCTGCACACAAGAGAAGGGTTAGTAGAAAATCCTTGAGGCTGCTGCATATATATCTCTTCAGTGAGATCTCCATTCAGGAAGGCACATTTTACATCCATGTGATGTACCTCCCATTGCTTTGAGGCTGCAATGGCTAAGGCTAGCCTGATGGAGTCCATCTTTGCCACTTGTGCAAAGGTATCATTGTAATCTATGCCATGAACTTGTGAGTAGGCCTTGGCTACCAATATGGCCTTGTACTTCAGAGGTGAACCATCAGCAGCAAATTTGGTCTTGTAGACCCACTTACACTGAAATAACTTCCTCCCTGGGGGAAGATCCACTAGCTCCCATGTGTTGCTCTTCTGGAGTGAGCTGAACTATTCCTTCATGGCTGCTTGGCATATTGGATCTCCTTCTACTTCTTCATATGTTTGAGGATTTGATTCCACCATCAAATAGCATTTCTCAGCAAACATAGGATCCTTCATGCATAGACCACTCTCAAATTGAGATCTAGTCCTCCTTGGATCATTGGGATCCCCAGCTAGCTCTCATGCTGCATGTAGTGTCTTGGCTGCCCATTTTGGCCTTGTAGGGCTGTTAGGGTCTGCAATAAACTCATTACTATCAGACATATCAGAATCAGCATGTTCAACAAACTCTTCACTTACTTTCAGAGGTTCAGGTGGTGAAGAGGTTTCTCCAACTTCCACTGCTGCAAGGGGTTCTTCTTGAAACTGAACACACCTTTCGATGAAGGCTTTGTTTGTGCTCAAATTTATCAGTTTGTACCCTTTTGAATCTTCAGAGTATCCAACAAATAGACACTCTTGGCTTTGGGGCTGCAAAGCCTTTCTCTTTTCTGTTGGAATTCTAGCCCAAGCCCTTGGGCCAAAAATCCTGAAATGGGTCACATATGGCTTGTGCCCACTCAATGCTTCGAAAGGAGTCATACCATCAAGCTGTTTATGAGGCAACCTATTCTGAATATAGGATGCATAGTTGATAGCTTTGGCCCAGTACTTTGGTGGCAAAGTTTTGGCCTCCATCATGCATGTTTCCATCTCCTTCAGTGATCTGTTCTTCCTCTCAGCAACACCATTTTGTTGTGGTGTGTAAGGGATAGAATGCTGCATCTGAATACCTAAATCTACACAATAATTAATAAACTCAGAATTGACATACTCACCACCATTTTCAGATCTAAGGACCTTAAGTTTCCTCCCAAACCGGTTTTCAACCAAAGTCTTAAAGACTTTGAAGAGGCCAAAAACTTCAGACTTGTGTTTTAGGAAGTAAACCCAGCAATACCTGGAAAAATAATCTATGAAAGTCAATGCATATTTGGCCTAAATCATGGACATATGAGGGAATGGGCTAGTAACATCACTGTGGATCAGCTCGATGGGTGCAAAGGTTCTCTCATGACTAGCTCTCTCAAATTTATGCTCTGGGTGTTTTCCTAGGATACAACCTTGGCAGACTCCTTTGGAAAATTTTATCTTGGGCAACCCTATGACCACCTCTTTTTCACTAAGATCAGAAAGATACTTGTAATTTAGGTGGACAAATATTTCATGCCAAAGCTTGATTTCCTCATTAGCATGAATCAAAAGAGCAGAGGGGTTTGAGTAGGGTAGGAAGTGTGAGAACATGTATACCTTTTGAGCATGATTTGCAACTCCTTTTGCAATGACTTTACCAATTGAGATCTCTGTGATCTCAAATTCATCGAGGGAGAATATGAATTTCTTTGGAGACCCAGTGTGAGTCATCTGGTACACTGATAAGAGGTTGGAGGCAATACCAGGCACATACAACACATTGCTGAACTGACCATGATCAAGATCAATCCTCCCTTTGCCCAAACTTTCAGTGAGAGAGTCATCTCCCAGTACTATAGGTGGTCCTTTCGACATGTCAAGTGAGGAGAAGGCCTCCTTGGTTGAGACCATGTGTCTTGAAGCTCCAGAATCAATGATAAAACTGGGTGAGCTTGATGTGCCAGCAACCAATGCATGAACTCTCTCTCTGTCATTTGAACTTGATCCTCCTTCTCTCTTCTTTGAGCTGTCTGGAAGGGAGATTCCATTCTTCTCCGGGAGTTGGGTCCGCATGTCTATTTGCTTCTTCATACAAGATCTTTCGGTGTGATTGCCCTTATTGCAGTATGTGCACTTGCTCATTTCTCCTTTGTTTTTATTCTTCTGGTTATTCTTCTTGGAACCTTGTGGCTCCTCTGGAGACTTGTTCTTGTCTCTATTTTGCTCAGGTGGATTTTTAGCTTTATTTTTGCTTTTTGAATCCACCCTCGAATCTCCAGCAACCAGAGCTTGGTTTTTGGATGGTTTGATGGTGCCCATCATCACTAGCTTGTCTTGTTCTTGTGTGAGAGATTCCATGAAATATGCAAGGCTAGGCATCTTCCAGGTTCGAGATGTCAACTTTGTGGCATAGAAGGTCGAAACAAACATTGAATAGTCAGGTCCAAGCTTCAAGAGAATGGCCAAGACCAGCTGATCATCCTTCTTTTCGATCCCACATTGTTTTAGCTGCAAAACAAGTGCTTTGAACTTGGAGAAATAGAGTTGCAGTGATTCAAATCTATTGGGACTCAGGGAAATCAGCTCATTTTCGATTCGATGTCCCCTCATCTCATTTGTCTTTCCAAAAAGATCAGTAATATTCTCCCATACTTCATTCAGTGATGTCAATCCATTAAGATGGAAAAGGAGGTCTCTGGAAATACTCAGACACAAGAGACCATAGTCCTCATCCCTCTTGTTGTGCCATTTAATCTTCTCTGCAGCTGCATTGGGCTCTACTTCTGTTGCCATAGTCACCCTATAGAGGCCTTTCACTCTCAATAGTATCTCCATCTCTGCTTTCCATTCAAAGAAATTTAAGGGAGTCAAGATGATCTTCTGAGATTGATCCATAGCTTAGAAATTGTCCCAGCTGTCAGTAGAAGGCTCCCAGTCACTGATGTCGAACCTGCAAAACAATTTTGAAGGAGAGAAATCGATCTACAATGGCTCTGATACCATGTGGAAATTGAACCTAGTGAAAGATTAATTTTACTCACAACAATTATCAATTGAACATGCAAAATCACTCACAAAAGAGACTGAATAATGAGTTGAACACTAAACTGTATTGAATAAGTGTACAATATCCAACCCTATAACATAATAGGTTTTTGCATTAAATAATTACATAAGGGATTCGAATGCATGAGGAGCAATTCGAATCTAGTCAAAAGCAGGCTTACCAAAATTAGGCAAATCCCCCATAGGTGCAAAAAACTGTTTCCAAATCAGTCATGGAGCTCACGAATTGGAAAAAGCACTTAGGAAAGCTAAAGAGTGATGGAATGACAACTCATACATGCTTTTGCAAGGAGAAAAGAGTGGAGGATGTGTAGGACAAAAAACTAGTCAACCTCACCTAGTCAAGCTTTTCCATTTGCCTTAAAACACTGAAAAAGCAGGCAATAAAGCAGAAAAAGCAGAAGGGCACTTAAGAGGCCAGGAATAAAGAAGATTTGATTCCTTGAGGTTTCCCAAGCGCTACATGAGTCAAATAAGGCAATTTTGACCACTATGTATAGGTAAATGACAACTTGCATAAGGTGGGACACATGAACTAGGCAAATAAGACAAAAATAATTAAATTAATGTCTAAGGTAGCTAACTATGGGTTGATTATTCTAACAAAACTGGGGCCAGACCACTTGTTGAGGCTCGAGTCAGGAGAAGATCCCACTAGTTTGGATGAAGGTCTTCCTGATGCCCAGTTGTTTGCCATCCATATGGTTGATGACTATTTTCAGGATATTGTTTAGTACTTGTCTACAGGTTTTGCACCCTCTGAGATGACAACACAGCAGAAGAAGCAATTGGTGGTTAGAGTAACTAGATTTACATTGATAGTAGGACAACTATATAAGATGGGACCAGATGAAATACTGCACAGATGTGTCTTGGAGCATGAAAAGCCATTGATTTTGGCTGAGGCACATTCTAGAGCAGCAGGAGGTCATTATGCAGGAAAAGCTACGGCACAGAGGATTCTAACAGCTAGATTGTGGTGGCATACAATTCATAAGGACGCAAGAGAGTTTTGCCACAGTTGTGATATCTGTCAAAGGATAGGAAAACCATCCACTAGTAACTTTACAAGCATTTGACAAATGGGCAGAGTACATTACGCGAGAATTCCTCAAAGATGTCTGTGACGCGCAAGAGAAAGGTAGACCCTTTCACTACTCATGGTTGTTAGTGCTTATTGCACTGGTAGGATGAAAAGAACCTACCGAGGTGCAGTTTGTTGATGTGCCTCTGCACATGCCTGGCACAACGAGGTACACATCTATGTGGGTCTCGCTGGATAAAACCTTCCAGCAGATGACGAACTATGTGTTCACTTTCTATGCAATGAACATTTCCTATGAGATCCTGAAGACACCACGGCTCAGTAATGAGCTATTTTTTCAGTATGCGGGAGTGGCCAACTTCAGGGCTGACATGCATCATGTCTTCATCTAGGACCACGCAAATAACAAGAACAAATGGTCGAAGTTGCCATACGTGGTGAACAAGGAAGACATCCTCACAGTACTCAAGCAGTGGCCGGCTGAATGGTTGAAGGATCCAGGAACAAGGCCCAGCATACCAGTTCCTCCAGTGACAGATGTGGGCACAGGGCCTAGCCAGATGCAACAGAATGACCCACTCGAAGAAAGCGAAGAAAAAGATGAGTCACAGCAGAGCGAAAGTGACCAGGGTGGAGATGATGGAGCTGATGAAGAAGAAGAAGAATCAGTCAAGACAATCTCCGACCCTAATCGCCCAGATAAGCGCAAGTCTCCAGAGGCAGAGGAAGTGACTAAACCTCAGCCTATAAAGAAAGCAAAGGCGTCGAAGGACAAGAATATTGTCGAAGAGGCCGCTGTGACAATGGAAGAGCTTGATCAGGCTCTGACGAAGTCCACACAAGCATTAACCAACAAATGGTCAAAGTTTGCAGCTACGCATCTTGATGCGCTCACCGGTGTAGCGCAGTAGATTATAGAACTGAAGGAGTTAGCGGAAAGAACAGCGACTAGCGCTGCAGAAAGCAGTGCCCCAGTAAGCGTGCAGCCAGATACAAGACAATGGCTAGCCAAAGATAACAGAGGGAAAGTACCAAGTGCAACCCCTATAATAACGGACGCAGTATCTCGCTCGTAGATGAGCATGACAGTTGGGATAGATTACACCAAGTTTTCTATGCCGGAGCTGCATCTTTGTCAATTGGCAATCATGAAGGAGATCCAAGCACGAGATAGCTACTCACAAATGCAGTTAGAGAATGCCACAAAGCAGAGTGGGAGCCTCACAGCGCAATTGGATGAAGCCGAACAGAAGAAGAGGGAAGCAGAAAGCAAGAAGGCTACACTAGCGCGAGTGTTGGATGAGGTGTGTCGGAGTCTCCCTGACTTTGACATGTAGGCTGAAGAAGAACCCAAACAAAGGATAGTCAAGCTGAAGAACTATGCACACCAGTCTCATATCCAGATGGAGAAGATGAAAGCAGATCATGAGGCTCAGATTATGGAGCTTCAACTTCGCATCACTCTTAAGAGTCCACCAGAGGTCAGGGAACAGTGTCACAGAGATATTCAGGCCTCAGCAAGAAAGATCTCAGATCTTGTGAGCAGTGTAGCAAAGTTGCTAGATGAAAGTGTCGAGGCTTGGGAAAACTTGTAGGACAACCCAGAAGTCGAAAAACTGCAAGAGACCATCAAGCAGCGGCAGATAGAGTTGGATGCAGTGAAAGCAAAGATTAAGACATTGCCTCCTATGCAGAAGATGCTTAAGGTAAAGTAGAGCAATGAGCTCTAGCAAGAAATAGAGGCGTGGAGAAGGAAAAAAACACTATTGGTGAATGCTATGTAGCCTCTTATTAATGAGGCCCTAGAGCTGAGCACTGTTGCGGATATGCAGCTCAAA
Source organism: Pseudotsuga menziesii (assembly GCA_001517045.1). Classification (NCBI taxonomy): domain Eukaryota; kingdom Viridiplantae; phylum Streptophyta; class Pinopsida; order Pinales; family Pinaceae; genus Pseudotsuga; species Pseudotsuga menziesii. Next base: position 105,690 of record LPNX010980600.1, on the reverse strand, counting down.
GTTTTGAAGGAGTATGATGCATTTGCATAGGAAAAGGCCAGCGAAGCATCTACAACAACATTGCAGGAGATGGCAGAGAAGGAGAAAGAAGCTGAAGATATCATGCGCATCCTCAACAAGAAGTTTACTATCTTCGCCAACAAGATTCTCCCTTTGGAAAAGTAGCAGAGTGTCCCAGGACGGGACACTGGTGAGTCTTAGGGGCCTGTTGGGGTGCGGACCTTCAAGGTCCTTTATTTTGGCAACTCCGCGGTTTTGGTGCGAAGCTTGTAAGCGGAGTTGTGGCACAAAATAGTCTTAGGGGTTTCAGGGTTGGGTCGAAGCCCCTCTTTTTGTAAATGACCCATGGTTTAAATCCAGGGTTTTTGGTTTTTGGGTGCCCATGGTTTAAGCCCATGGTATTGTAATAGTGCACTTGTATAAATAGGCACTTATGTAAAGGAGTCAGAGTAGGTTTTTGAGGATTTATGTGATGATGATAAGTTGATGCGAAGAAGCTAAGGCCTAACTTTAGGGTTTAAGGTCAAGTCCCAGCTGTGTGCGTGGATGACCTCTGCAGCTGAGTGCGCAGATCAAAAATGCGTCATTTTGTAACTTGTTGAATATAAAATGCAGTTCTGTGTACGTAGCCCCTACACTGGGGGTGAACCACGTATATCTTGTGTTGTGGTGGTTCTTGTTGGTTTGTTGCTGTTATGTTTTATGCAACTGATAATTAGATAGTGATAAAGTAAGATAAACTGTTAAATGATAACTTCGTTGTGAATTCCCAGTTAAGGGTAAATCAAGTAAATGCCTTTTCATATAAACTGCAAAGCTAATTAAGTGAATGTCGAAGATCTGTATTGCATAAATATTTGTTGTTAAGACTAAAGGTACAGTAATATTCCTCTTTTTCCTGCAGAAACCTGATTCTACGGCACCCCATAGCTGTTTTAGGTGAGACTGCAACCTGTTCCCAGGTTGTTGCCGAAAGGGCCAACACTGTGGGTATGTTTGTTGGTTGGAATATAAAAGCATAGAACCCTGGTTTGCCCTAAGAACCAACACAACATGTTAATAGATATAGGTGAAGTAGATTTCCCATATGGAATGTAATAGGCACCTTGCAGGCATTATGGGGTGTGATGTTTTTGGTATGGTGTATAGGTTTGGATCTTGTCCAATTTGTGACTACATTTTTGTGGATGAAAGATAGAAAAATGCTCTGAGATCCTCCGGGAATAATTCATATTCCAAAGGTCGTTGCTCATGTCACTGTTGATCTTCAGGACATCACCATTGTCTGAAAGTCTATTGACGGGGTATTTATATGTCTTTCCACTCTCAGCTATTGCACTACTTTTGACCTTGAGTTTTGATATACTTTTGGTATCAATAGTAGTTGATCTTATAATCAACATTTTATTACTGTGCAGACACTTAACGATGTTGTTACTGTGACGCTTAGCACAGGATTTGTGTGGTATTTTGACCATTTATATGGTAAGTTATCACTAATTTGGCAGTCTCAATCACAATTCATATCAATCTATCTGTACAATGTTACCAGAAATGGGACTAGAGGGTTTCATGGGATAAAATATGTGCCTATCTTTCCATGTATATAAAATGATTCACAATGTAATAATAGTGTTAAGATATGAAATAAAACTAGAATATAATGAGAAACAAGGTCTTCTGATCACATTTCTTATACTATAATATGTTCATAAGTTTATATATGACAGTGTTTTGGCCATTAAAGTGTTTTGAAAATTTTGTTAGTCATTATGGTTTTCTTTAACCCTTTAAAGAATTTTGAATTTCTTAAGATATCTGTGGTGGTACTGGGTAAGTTTTTGTCCATGGGGACTTCATTTTCTATTTGCATGTTTCAAGTGTTATTTCTAGGTTAGATATATATAAAGTACTGTATGTAGTCTTGCATCCAGTGGCTCTTAATATCATTGGTCTTTTCTACCATGGTTGAAAACAAAACATCAAAACTTTCTATCCAGGGAAACTATGAAATGTTTTGTCTAAATTAATTAACTTCAGACAGATGAATATGTTGAAAATTTGGATAGGCTAGATCTGGCCCAATTGGTTGGTAGCTCTACCACTTAATTACATCTTGTTTTTCTCTCTCACTTACTTACATGCTCTTTTTTGACTAAGTATTCTTTCCTTTCTATTCCCACATTCCTACATGCCCTTTTTATGCCTAGTACTCTTACCTTATTATTACCAACTTAGCTACATTCCCTTTTCATAATGGGTATCCTTACTGCACCATGATCCATGACTAATGAGGTGAAAACCTTAATATATGGATGAAAAGTCAACTGCAGAGATGTTCTACTAAGGAAGCAGATAAAGTCTAAGAAGCTACTCTTTGAGTCATTTAGAATAAAATTTTTGGCTACCGATACAAGTGTGGTACTAATCTCAAAATTAAGAATTAGATGTGTCAAAGCAAGGTGGGAGGATACGATGAAGAATCTGAGAATCGGATCTGGATGTGGTTAGTCCCAGGGAAAAATATGATAACTTAGCTGGTTAGGTATGGACCTTGAAGTTGTATATTTCTAGTTCTAACAAGACAAATATTCCAAATCAATACAACCATCTGCAGCACAGGTTTATCAAGGGATCATTTTAATTCCATGGATTATGAAACCAGTATGGGGTCTATTGACCGATGTTCTTCCAATCGCGGGGTATCAACGTCGCCCCTATTTCATCTTTTTAAGTGCTGTTATTTTCCTAAAAGGTTACTTTGTGGACATATTGTTCTATGTATTTGTTGTATAACTTGGTATTTCATATGAGAATATGGATTCAATATGTGTCCTAGATTTTGTTGTTTGGTTTCAATATGTGTTCTGAATTTTTTTTTTTGGATTTTGATAAATGTGATCAGTCTATTACCTATTTTAGGAACAATCATTACTACTTGCTAACTCCGATTTATGAATTAAATTTTTTGTTGAATTTGAAGAAGATATACTGCCTTTTGAAGCACCTTGATATTTTGTGATAGAAAAACATAGATCCATATTAAATGTGGATCCATCCTAAATATAGATGTAACATTAACAGGGATTCCGATAGTTGCTACACCAGTTATGCCTCTTTTTCCCACAAACCTAGTTAGTGTTATGGCTTCTTTGACACCAACTAATTCTACATCTGCTGGAGCTACCTCATCTTCCATGACCACATTTGTTCTCACAACTTCTCCTGCACCTATTGTTGTGCCATCAATCACTGTAGTTGCAATACCTCTTTCTACTCTTGATTCATTAACACCAACTATTGTGGTCCCCTCAACTAATACATTGCCCAGAAGTGTAGTGGAAACTGCAATTGCTGCAATAGTGTAAGGAAGATATCAACTATATTCTATCCAATATATGGCATGTTTAGTTGATTTATCTTACTCATATTCTACTCTTCTCTATCATTCACAGGTCAAATGATGATAAAATAGACATTGGATATTTAAAGGAAGTAGGAACTGATGAAGGTTCTACACAGGATTTGGAGGTAAAACTTATATCCATAAATTTTATTTAGATTGTTTTTTAGAAACATATTTAGTTAAAATTGTTCTCTTACCCTTTTCTATATATTCATTAAGAGGGCTGTTCTCTTTAGAAAAGCAAATTTCCCCCCAACATCATGATGTTGTGATGTATACAAGGTCATCCTTGGTCACCTTATCTAGAAATGATGTATACCAGATGGATATTGCCTGATTATATGGGTGTCATAATGGTTAATTTCTATATCATTGGGCATAACCCATCCTCTAGACTAGCCCTAGTCAACAAATGGTCGATTTAAATTGGTCCCTTAGATCCATGGCATGAACCAAGTCTAGAGGTTGGTTTGTGTTTTTTATTGAAGACTAATTTTAAAGAAGTATCTATATAGGAGAACCAGTTTATCTTGTTCTGCACGTGGCATGTATTGGCATTTATTGTGCTTTGCTTCTTAACATGTCAATGGATATTGGTACTCACAATTAATCTATGGATAGAATCAATATTTTGAGAACTAGAGTTGGTCAACCCTCAACTCTGGAACGAGTTAAAAAGGGAAATACAATCAATATCCTTAGAACCAGAACCTTTGTTCAACTTTCCCATGAACTTACATTTTTTTTAATTGTGGGAAGCTAAGAAAATGATGCCTGTAACTCGAAAGGTCAATGTAACTCCTTTGTTAGAAGAGAAAACGGTTGATGGTTCTAGTTTCTGTAAAGTATTAAGGAAGTATCGAACATATTTTTTGACCTGATTACTAGTAATTAGGTACTAGTAACTCTATAACTTTTATTTTACTAATTTTCTATTTGTTTTTTTAATAGAGTTGAGCACCTCTAGTCACTACTCTTGGTGCAGGTAGAGTCTTAGGGATGCCACAGTATTCTACTCACTCTTTGTTCAAAATAACTAATTTTCCATGTATAGTTGTTTTGAGCCAATGATAACCATTCATGTTTAGAACCTGGATATGGCTAAATATACATAAATAAAAGAAATTCAAAACCATTACAGAGGAGTGGAGGGGAAGGATAACCGGAGGAGAACAATAAATTTATATCAATTGTAAAACCGGTTTAGGGAATGTTAGTACAACCAATTAGAAGAATTTTCCAAAACAAAAATGGGAAAAAAAATATGTTAAAGTTGTGACAACTGGAAATCAGGAACAAATATAAAAATTTACATCTTTATTGGAAGAAGCAGTGAGGTTGATAACAAGTGTTTATCATCTAGAGTGTAAATATAGACATCGTTATCTAGAACAAGAAATTTAAATTTGTTTTTATCAAGAGGAAATATGAAAGATAGAATTTACTAGTCATTTTCAATGATCTTGCAAGAACCGAAGTAGTGCAACAAGATCATTATATCAGCCTAGGATATGAATTATATACAGATAGGGAAGAGCCAATAGTCTTCACCATTTGAAACATTACTAGGGACTAATCTACTGGCTTAAAACCCAGCAACATAAAAATTTCATTAATTTTATAATGTCTTATGTTCCTTTTCCCAAAGAATGTAAGACTTTTTACCCTTTCCTTTCCTCTAAAACCCCTTGCATGCATTTCACGGACTAAGCTCTGTTTTTTTATCTCTCCTCTTCCTTTCTTCCTCTAGTTTCCTCTCACTCATTTTCCTTTTCTTTCCAAGCTTATATTCCTTGTTACCTTGGTCATATTGCAATGTGCATTGTCTTTTTACTAATAAAGATACTTCTAGTCTTTTGCAACATGTTGATTCAACAATGAAAGCATCTTCTTATTAATTATTTTTAAGCATATTACGGGATCGATATTTTCACATTGTTCAGCTAAATTTGAAGTACTATCAAAATTACTAATGATAAAATATTTCAGTTTAGTTGACTTTGAAGAAAAGAATAAATCATGCGGAAATCACGGGTGAAGTAATTGAATTTAAATTGTAAAGAAGATTGGATAGAGAATGGTTTTATAAAATCCATACGAGTTATGAAACATAGGTGATTCCATGAAGATGGGTAACACTTTTTGGCCAAATTTGGCGATGAAAACCTGATTTTTTACTCATGTGCTAGATAGAAGCCCTCAAAACGTATATATGCCATGTGAATTTTGACTTGTAGTAAAAAAACAAATTCTAGAATATTATGTTGGCTTCCCAATGATATTAAAAAAAAATATTCCGATGTCATTTAATATGTGAAATTTTGCATTTAATGAACTGTGTGACCTTAAAAATTTGAAGAAGTTAATAAGTGGCTCGTGTCCAACCCCAATAATTCAATCTTACATTAATAATTTAAAAAAAATTATATGAGCATGATCTACACAAAATGCATTGTGGTCTACATATTTTTTTGTTAATTTCTTTCAAAATATACAATTATTTATTATTTTTTGAAAGTGACCACATTTGATTTCAACATCATTTTATACACATGTGTGTCCATCCCAACTCTTTTTTGCTGTTTGCAAAAATTGAAAAACCAAAGATACCCTTTTGAAGAGGACGCGTCGATGTGTGGGCTGTACATTTTAAGTAATTTTTGGATGTGTATTTTTTACCCTGCATATTTTTCTTTCATCTTCTTCAAAGTTGTTGTGAAGTTTTCTAAGTGTAAGTTTTAGAACTAATTAAGAAAAAAACCCATATGAATTCCAAAATGCATGCATGATACCTCAATGGATAGAGGATTCAGTGATGAATCTATTGGTATGAACTCCGGTCAGTTATGTGCCATGAATGGCGGGGTTTACACCCCTAGAATACAAAAAGAAACATTGATTTTCCTGTAAGAGGGATAATTCTCTGTTTTTCAGGTTCCCGATCGAGGTATTAACATCCCTCGATCGAGGTTTTTAAACAAGCATGATCATGGTTTTATTAAACCCTCGATCGAGGTACCATTTAAACCTCTTTTTATAATATTTTTTGCACAAGGACCTCGATTGTGGCCTTAAAATATTGATCAAGGTTTTCTTAAAACCTAGATCAAGGTATTAAAACCTAGATCGATTTTTTTTTAAAACCTAGATCGAGGTCTTAAAACCTAGATCAAGGTTTTTTTAAAACCTACATCGATTTTTTTTAAAACCTAGATAGAGGTTTTTTTAAAACCTAGATCAAGGTCTTAAAACCTAGATCGAGGTACTCTTAAAACCTGGATCCATGTTTTGTTAAACCCTCGATCGAGGTGTTATGACCTCGATCGAGGGTTTAAAAATTCCTCGATCAAGGTACATTTTTGTGTCTTTTCCGAAAGCGCCTTGCCAAAACGTATAACTCAACTCCTCAATATAAATTATGCCAGTTAAAATTATATTTAGATAGTTCCATTATGGCATGGAAAGCTTACATACTTGAGGAATTGATATAGGCACAACACCGGGGTGGTCATAAAAAAATTGTTTGTCATCCTGAAGATCTGCAAGACGAAGCATTAAATTGTATTAGAAGTCAGCACAAAATGGAAGACCTGGATGTTGATGGTATTCACTCTAACCTTATTAGATCACATGTAAATTGATTAGTTAGATTCTAATTAAAGCTGGGATTTTACACAAATAAATAGTACATTCCAGGAAAAGAACATCTATAAGATGTTTAATGCACAAACTCATTCAAACATAAATTGAACAAACTTCAAAGTTCAAAGGATTTTTAATAATATGTGTTCTGCCATATGAAAATAATTAAAACATCCTTCTAGGTAGAAAATTGTTAGAACATTAATCCATCATTAGTACCTTAGTTACACTAATTAGTCAATTTTATTGCTTTTTAAGCTTTAATACACTATGAGGTGGACATATGCCATGTCAATTTTAGGTTCTATTACCACATGGGTACTCCATCTTATTCAACCAGCCACATATGCACATCCATCATTGATTTTTCTCTCCCATTCATTGAATGTGGACATGCAAGTTGACTTGGAGAACTAGAGTGGGATTTTGCCCAAATTTGGTTTTATTTGGTGCAATTAATGTTACATTGAGACTCTAAACCACCCAATTTTCCACACCCATGCTGTCCAAGGTGTAATCATTGACCCACAACACATCAGCCATACCACTTCAGAAATTCGTGGCCATTTGGAGATATTTTGGACGTGATTGGCCCACCTAGGGGGGTTTGATGCCAATTTGGCAATTTTGGGTTATTTGCTCACAATTGGCTTCCAAATCCATTTGAAAATCTTATGATGTATTTATAAACCTATTAATAACAATTTCATAGTTAGACAGTGAAAATTTATCCTTTTTCCAGCTATCATTGTGTGTAATTTATCTATAATTTGATGGTTTTTGCTGAATATTGCACCCAAATTTCATTTGTAAACCTCACTAATGCTCCTAGATTCTCCTATGGTTTGAATTACTGACTTGATGGTTCAAATTTCTCATATGGTATCAGAGCTGGTCAGATATTTTTGAATTGTAGACCAAATTCTTAGTGGATTTAAGGAGCTTTGTGAGTGAATTCCAAATAAAATCAAATTGTTGTGTGTAAAATAGTTATCAATTTCACCAGCATCAGCACAGGTAGTAATGGATGATAACCACATCATGCTAACACCTTTCAACTTATTTGAATGGAAGGCAGAGATGGTGATTCAATTGAGAGCCAAGGGCCTGTTTAGAGTTACCATGGGCACTGAAGTCGAACCAAATTCTGCTATAGAGAAAGCCAAGTATTTTAAAAAACTGGATCAAGCATATGGTTTTCTATGTCTGAGCATCTCAAGATATTTTTTGTTCCACCTTGACATTTTGACATCACCAAAGGAGGTTTGGGAGAAGCTTGAGTCTCTATTTGGAAAAATTGATGAGCTACGTGGTCACCCGCTTAAGAATGAGCTGATAAGCTTGAGCCTAGTGCATTATGATACAATCCATGACTTCTTCACCAATTTCAAATCACTTGTATTACTGTTAAAATAATGTGGGATTGAGAAGAAGGAAGATCAACTGATCTTGTCTATACTTTTGAAGTTGGGGCTAGAGTTCTCAGTCTTTGTGAGCACATTTCACTCTGGAAAACTCACCCTTCGAAACTTGAAAATGCCAAGTCTAGAAAAATTCGTGGAGTCACTAACTCAAGAACAGGAGAAATTGGTCCAAACGGGTTCCATCAAGACCAAATATCAAGCACTAGAAGTGGGGGTTTCAAATTTAGCAAAGGGAAATCCCAAGTCTAAGAATTCGAAGTTGTCAGACAAAAAGAAATCACAAAAACCCAAATCCAGTGAGGGAGCTACGAATCCATCCAAAGAAAAGGAGAAGAAGGGAAAAGAGAAGGCCAGATGCACTTATTTCCATAAGGGATGGCATCGAGATATCTCATGCATGAAAAATACCATAGACACCATGGTGTAGCTGCTGGAGAAGAACAACATTCGAGTCCATGATAGCGCAAGGAAGAAATATGGCAACTCCAGTTCAAGTGAAGCCAAGGAGAAATGTCATGCATTGGTGGAAGGGAATTATAACTATTCATCCTTTATTATTGATTCAGGTGTTTCCAGTCATATGGTATCCAAGAGATAGTTTTTCTCCTCCATGAGTTCGAATGCTGGCCCAGTAGTTCGAATGGGAGATGATTCTAGACTCCAGACTAGAGGGATTGAGAGAATTGATTTATACCATGGGTTCTTCAGTGATGTAATGCATGTACTAGAACTTGCAGCAAACGTTTTGTTAGTCTACCAAATGACCCATACAGGAGATCCAAAGATAGTAATCTTTACTCCTAACTCTGTAGAGATTTCTGAAATTTCAACAGACCAAGTTGTTATAGTTGGGTATGCTGATCATCATGAGAGAATGTCCAAATTATATAATTTCCTCCCTAATTCTAGTGATCAAGAAATTCACTCACATGCCAATGAGGTTTCCAAAATATTGCATGAGAGGTTTGGCCACATGAATTACAGATATCTCCAAACATTGCACAAAGAAGGAATGGTGGAAGGTCTTCCACAAATTCAGACATCTACTGGAGCATGTATTTGATGTGTGATTGGGAAGCATCCTGAGCAGAGCTACGAGAAGGGGAATGAAAGGATAGAAAAACAACCACTTGGGTTGGTTCATTCTGATTTGATTGTTCCACTACCCACTATCTCATATGTTTGATCTAGGTATGTGCTTACATTCATTGATGACTACTCTTGATTTTGTTAGGTGTATTTTCTGAAATTGAAATCTAAGGTGTTTGAGAAACTCAAGGTTTGGAAAGCACTAGTAGAGAATCAGAGTGGGAAGAAGATCAATGTCCTTAGGACTGATAATGGAAAGGAACATGTGAAAATAATCTACAGCAACTTTGTGAGGAGTGTGGCATCCAAATGCAACACCAACTCCCTACACACCACATCAAAATGGTGTGGCAGAGAGGAAAAATAGATCTCTCAAAGAGATGGCAACTTGCATGATAGAAGTGAGGGAACTTAATACCAATATATTGGATGAAGATATCAACTATGATTCTCACATTCAAAACAGATCCTTCCACAAACCAATGAAAGGAATGACACCCTACGAGGCATGGTTTGGTGAAAAACCAGATGTCTTAAATTTCAGGATATTCGGGACAAAAACATAGGCAAGAAGCCCTTTAGAGAAAAGGAAAGCCTTACAACCACAAATAAAGGAGTGTATCATGGTTGGATATGGTGAGGACACCAAAGGGTACAAGCTCTTTGACACATCCACTTGCAAAACCTTTGTTGAAAGAAGTGTCAAATTCGAAGAAGAGCCAACTCCTGATTTCGAACTTGCACCAGGGGATTGCTCCTCTCATCAACCATTCGAAGATGTAAGTGATGACACATGCTATATTTTTTCTGATAATTCTGATATAAATGTTTCTGAATATGATATTTATATATATGACTTACCATCTAGGCCCAGCTGGGCTGAAACAATTGTGCAAGCAGCTGGGGAATTGACAGGAAATCCCCAAGAGCCTAGGAAAACTAGATCACAAACTAGTAAGGCTTCTTTTGCAAGTGATAGTGCTCTTTCTGAGAACTGTTACATGCTGATAAGTTCTAATCCTCAAACATATAATAAATCTTGTACAAACCCAAGATGAAATTCAGCAATGGAATATGAGCTTCAGTCCCTCAAAGAGAACAATACATGGGAATTGGTTCCCCTTCCTCCCAAGAGGAAAGTTGTTCAATGCAAATGGGTCTTCCGGACCAAAATTTATGCTGATTCTTATGATATAAAACATAAGGCTATATTAGTGGCTAAGGGATATTCTCAAGTCCATGGATTTTATTACACAAATACCTTTGCACCGGTTGCAAAGATGGACTCAATTAGACTAGTTCTTGCACTGGCAACTAGTAAGTGTTGGGAAGTTCACCACATGGATGTAAAGAGTGCATTCTTGCATGGTGAGATACATAAGGATATTTATATGCAGAACCATAAATTTTTCCAAGAGGATCCTTCATTGGTATGTAGGCTGAAAAAATCATTGTATGGACTCAAGCAAGCCCCCAGGGCTTGGTATGCAAAAATGGATGATTTCTTGCTTTCAAATGGCTTCACAAGATGCAGATCAGACCCTAATGTGTATTTGCAGAAAAATGATGTTAACTTGCAGGTCATTATTCTTTATGTTTATTATATTATTATTACAAGAATCTGCACCAATTTAATTGGCCAAATTAAGAACTCTTTGCACAATGAATTTGCTATGACAGACCTAGGATTGCTAAGGCAATTTTTGGGCTTAGAAATTGAGAAAAATGGTAAGGGAATCATGCTAAGTCAGACATAGTATGATTCAGACCTGCTGAATAAGTTTAATATGGCTTAGTGTAAGGAATCCAAGTCTCCCTTTCTTTCTGGTATTAAAATGCATGAATTTGGCAATTCCCCAATGGTGGATATCACACTCTACAGGCAACTAGTGAGAAGCTTGCTCTACCTCACTCTTACAAGAACTGATTTGTATTATGTTGTGAGTGATGTAGAAATACATATGCACTAGCCACATGAGCTCCATTATAGGGCTGTAAAAATAATTCTTCAGTATTTCCAAGGAACTAAGAAATTCGAGGTGCACTACATAGCTAGTTCCTCACTTCAACTAGCTCGATTTTCTGATTCAAATTGGGTCGGTGATCCAATTGAAAGAAATTCAACATCAGGTTTTTCCTTCATGTTTGCTGAAGGTACCATTTTATGCTCAAGTAAGAAACATCACACCATCTCACTTTCATCAGCAGAGGCCGAATACAGGGTAGCAGTCAATGCTACAACACAGTGTGTTTGGTTGCACGGAATTCTCCAAGAGTTTGGTGTCACAATTGATTCTCCAACCAGCATTTGGGTGGATAATCAGAGTGAAATCAATATATATACTGATATAGTACATAGGAAGAGGAAAAATCACATAGAGACACACATGCATTACATTATGGGCTTAGTGCATGACAGGGTGATCTCACTGCAGTATTGCCCACCCACCGAGCAAACTATTGACATTTTTACCAAGGATTTCACTGAGAAGACCATCACTTACCTGAGATATTTTCTTGGGGTGAATGAGGGGTGTTAATTTTCTTTTATATTATTGTAGGTACAACCCCATATTAATTCTTGAGGGAAGCTTTTTCCCATGAGGTTTTCCTTCTTTCCTCGGTTCACATGGACAAATAAAAATTGTAATTTCATAATTATGTACTTGAGGTGACTTGAGCCATTCTTTCCAAGGCCTTCATCATTTTGTGAGCATACTTAGTTGTTGGATTAAAGGACGGTGTGAGAAAAATAATCCATCATTAGTACCTTAGTTACACTAATTAGTCAATTGTATTGCTTTTTAAGCTTTAATACACTATGAGGTGGACTAGGGGTGCTTAGGTGGACATATGCCATGTCAATTGGAGGTTCTATGACCCACATGGGTACTCCAAATTAGTAAACCAGCCATATATGCACATCCATCATTCTAGGTGCACTCCCATTCATTAAATTTGGACAATCAAGTTGACTTGGAGCACTAGAGTGGGATTTTGCCCAAATTTGGCTTGGTTTGGTGCAATTAATGTTGCATTGAGACTCTAACCACCCATTTTTCCACAAACACACCGTACAAGGTGTAATCATTGACCCACAACACATCATCCATTCCACTTCATCAATTTGTGTCCATTTGGAGATATTTGGGACATGATTGGCCCACCTAGGGGGGTTTGATGCCAATTTGGCAATTTTGTGTTATTTTCCCAGAATTGGATTCCAAAGCCATTAAAAACTCTTATGATGTATTTATGAACTTGTTAATAACAATTTACTAGTGATACAGTAAAAAATTATCTTGTTTCCAGCTATTAGTGTGTATAATTTATCTATAATTTGATGGTTTTTGCTGAATCTTGCACCCAAATTTGATTTGTGAACCTCAATAACGCTCTTAGATTCTCTCGTGGTTCAAATTACTCACTTTTTGGTTTGCATTTCTCACAAAAATGGGTCAATATTAATAATCACCACTTGGAAGATCAATATTTTGTTCTTTAATTGATTCTCAGAGAGATTCCTGTAGTTCTACATCTACTCCTCTCTTATCAATAGGGGTAATAGAGGCACTATATGAGAATGTATGGGTGCATCCATGGAGGTGGGTTACAATTTTTGACAAGGCAATTTCAGCAAAAACAAAAAAATGTACCTCGATTGAGCTTTTTCCAAACCCTCAATCGAGGTTATTTTAAACCCTCGATCGAGGTACAAGTGATCAATCGAGGGTTAAAAAACGTTCGATTGAGGGTTGAAAGAAGCTTGATCGAGCATATTTAATCATTTTTACTATAAATAGGAAACAAACCTTTGATATAATTCACCGCGTTTGTTCGATAAAAAAGGGTCATTTATATTCATTTGTCGATATGGGTTGTGGAGTAATTGGAGTTATAGATATGATTGATCATCTACTAATCCAACATCTATAACTCCAATTACTTCATGACTAATATCTACAAATAAAACCTAGAGGAAGTGGCAGTAGTAATGATTTTACTAGTTTCTTCTTCAAGGTATCTATTATTACCCACAAGTAGTATTCTTCTAGTCGAAATTATGTTTTATTAAATTTTATTATCATATAACTCTATGTTTGATTTGAATTGAATTCGAAGACCTTGTTCCCATGAAGAATACGAGATTTGAAAAACTTTGATTAAATAAATTTTTGGGTGTCTATATTCGTGTTCACACATGAACATGGGCACTCGAATATTTTTTTAGTTAAATTTTTAAAAATCTTTATCAAGCTTTTCATTTAATGAATTCTTACCAAAGATGCTTGAACACCTTGTATTTTGAATCCCAATTTGAATTCATGTCATTGAACATTTTCAATTCTTGTCAAAATGAGAATTAGTATCATCTTTAATTTTCATACTTTTTGTTTTTCGGATCCCACAGTTGCCATAACACCTTTTCTTTTATTTATTTTCCTCCACTCTTAGAATTGTTGTTATACACCTGAATGGCACCTCTCCATCCGAGTGCCGACATCCCTCATGTTGGCACACAAAAGGACAATTATGGATAGAGGTTTTCCCAAAACACTGTAGCTTGGCTTGTCATGAAATACATGCTTCCTCCATCCAGATAGTTACTTTGCCATTTTTTCCTATATTGATATGTATTCGCGACTATCCTTATATACAACTCGCGCATCACCCACGAGTCTCCTTTATAGCAAGTCGCGAATCCATGTATTCGCGGGTTGCGCTTATACATAGTCGCGAATCATGCACGGGTTGCTCTACTACAAACCCGCGAATGTGTCTCAACATTAAAACATAAAAACACTCACGCTAATGGGATATTAGTTAAGTTATTTAACTTAATTTCCTTAACTGCTATAACCTCCCTAACCTTCGAGAACTGCCTTATTTCACCCATATAAATACAGGCCTTGGGGAGGGTGTTGATTACTTACACTTGGAGAGAAAAGTTATGCTGGTGGAGTTTATACAGAAGTCTTTGGAGCAGTGGAACTCAAAATCCTTTGGCTGCAGAGGAGTCCTTGTCTCAGACGCTGGGTTGTATCTTAACTCTTTCCATTATTGATAATAAAGAGATTACTTCTTCCATATGTGTTTCATGTGTATTGGTTTGATAAATGTTTATGCTTATGCATCTTATATGTGATTTATCTAACCTGCTTATACATATATGAATCATCTTGTATCTGGAAAATTGTTTCTTGACAGGTGAAAGAGGAGCACTCTTGAAGACTTTGGGAGTAGAACAGAGAGGAAGAAGATTAGCGAGGATCGACCTTCGTTTAACAAGTAAGTCCTTTCAATCTTCCTTTTTCCTATTCTGTACTTTAGAAGTCATTTGTCTGCCAGTAATTTGAGTATGTTGGTAACCCCAGACCTTAGGTTATTAGGTGCATAATCCTGTACAACAGAACTGGCAACTCCGCTGGGGAGCCCGGACTGCTGTAGGTTGTTTTCTGTCCTCCTGACCAGTTTTGCTTGTGAGTCTGTTTATGATTTGTTATCCTATTTCAATACTTGCTTCAGCATTTGAAAGTCTAGGGTTTTTCTTGATTTTTTGAGAAAATTTTATACCCATTCGCGGGTTGTCTTTATAGACAGTCGCAAATACTACTGTGCATTCGCGGGTTGTTATACTAGACAGTCGCGAGTCACTCGCAAGTTGCTCTTAGTGATAGTCGCGAATACTCCTGGAAGTGGGGATTTTTAAGATAAGTTTTGCTTGTTCTTGTCTTTGTTTGGTCCCTGTTTCTGAGTGGTCTTTCTTTAAGAATGTTGTGTAGTGGGTCTGAATACTGTTGGTGATCACATTTCTTTGCTTTTTTGAAATCTCTTGAGTCTTTTTGCTTGGTTTGTTTACTGCTTGCATATTGAAGTGTTTTGGCCTGTTTGGGTTGTGGGTTAAAGTGTATTGGTCCAGATCAGTGATCAGGGTCTTGGGCTCAGTTTTTCCAGTTTGTCTTCTAACAATGGCTGGTTATCACTTGCCTTTGTAAGTCTGCAGTGATTCTTTGTCATTGGTAGCACCCGAGCTAGGGTTCCTTACCTCCCTTCGTTGGTGGTATTTTGGGTCCTGACAGCCTGTTTGTTTCAGTTTGTTACTTTTATACAGTTTATAAGCGTCAAGTTTTCTCAAGCATAGTGCATTGTAGATGCATAGTAGAGTTTTGATTATTTTTAAAAGTGAAAAGAAAACATAGTTAAAGCTTTTGCATTGTGATTTTTGCATAAGTAGTGTTTATTTCAATTTAAAAATATTATATCAAAAACTACAAAAACATAGTCTTAGTTTCTTTCATCGTAACTTTCATTTCATCAATACATATTTGCAAAAAATTAAAAAAGAAGTTTGTTTTTATAATGGCAATTTTTCTTTGAATGCACCTTTACTTTCATTTATTTTTTGTTTGAGTCAAAACATCATACAGTATACCATTCCATTTCCTCTTGAGTAAAGAACAACCCTTTAAAATAAACGCATAAATTAAAATTTACTAGTAAGTTTTTATTTTTAGGGGCCTTTCACCTACTAGCTTAGGCTAGAGTTGTGGGATAGGGAGTGTAAACTTCCCACAAGTTATAAACTCAGACGTAGTGGACCTTTCGTTAGGGAAATCCTTGACTGTATCACTGTATCTGGGAAGCTCCTCTCAAACGGGAGTTATGAACTAGGCCGCGTGGAGGCTTGGACAGAGGAGATAACCCTCTGAATCCTTGTCAAAACGTAACCCAGGACTTCTACGCATCTGGGGATTCATTCCTAGACAGAGTTTCAGGCTCAGCTACCTTGCCCATGCGTACGAGTTCGGCTAACGACTGTCCCCCCAGACAGCTAGTATTGCCAAGGTAGCCTTTAGTCTCTTGTCTTTTAGGGTTCATACCTAGGTAAACCGGAAGGTTATTTCTGTTTCACCTTGAACGAGCTTAGAAGGTAACCCTTGTGGAAAGTGTAGGAGGGTGGTGGGTGATTCCTCTGCTTGTGCATAAGAACCACCTCAAGGACGCCAAGTAATCGTTCATCAGCTTTCTTCGGGAAAGTATATCTTTTACCCTGGTTTGATTGCTTGAGACTCTAGGAACTTTTTAGTGTATGCTCTGTGGTTTTTCCTATGTTTAGCTGGACTTAGGGTGTAATTCGTCAAATTTTTAATTCTGGAGGACCAACCTATTAGAAGGTCAAGAAGGTTTAGAAAACTTCCTCCTATCACTGCATTGGAGCCTTTACCTTTACCTCAAAGGCGGAGATTAGACATAGAGGGTTCATTTGAACCTGTAGGAATAAGTGAAGTTCTTGGTGAACCAGAACTCATTGCTAACCGCTTTAATCTTGATATAGTCAAGATAGAAGAATTGCAGACTGACAAGTTTGCAAGAAATTTTAGCTCCCCCTTGACTGATTTGAACGATCCTGTGGTCGTGCAGGTTAGACCATTTGATTCACCAGTGCTAGGTGTCCCTGTGAGTAGAGTCATGTCTTCTACGGAAGAAAATTCTTTTGTGTTTACCTCAACCCTTCCGGTTGAAGGGGTACTACCTCCCCCGGTTAGTGCCCCTAGATCTAGTTTTCCTTATACACCTTTGACTCCAGTGAGTCGGGTGGTTCAACCACCAGTTCACTCCAACATAGGAGGTACTTCTGGTAACACGGTTGCTGGGATACCCATTATACCTACCATTCCTTATTCCTTCCCTTACACTACTCAGAGTGGTTCGGTAGGATCCTCGGCTTATGTCCAAGGATTTCCTTGGAATGGGGGCACATTCCCCCATCCATTCCATACATAGGTCCATCTCCTTCATATGTAGGAGTGCAGTTTGGGAGAAACACCTCTTATGGGCAGAGCTTCCAAACCCCTATTTCGGTCCCATACATGAGATCTCCCTTTTCGTTGTTTAGCGGAGGGATACCTGCTCCAGTTTTTTAGACCCCTGCTTCCATGGGGACGGCCCGAACCACTTACACTGCACCTCCCACACAAAATCCTATGGCTTACGGATGGAATCTGTTTCAAAGAAACCTTCCCACTTCACAACCGGTGGCGGGGGGGAACCCCACTTTTACCCATGGGAATTCAGGGGCAGGTCCCTCGAATCCCCAATTTGGCACATTTACTACCCCAGTTAGGCCCAAAATTCCTTTCCTGGCAACTTTAAACTTGCCAGATTTGTCAAAATTGATGAATGACCCGGTGAGGCATGACCCCTTGTGGCCACCTGTTCCCACCAAATTGCCATCGGACATCCCTAAGTTCGAAGGTAAAGCTGGTGAAGATCCTGGGGCACATGCCACCACTTTTCACTTATGGTGTTCTTCCAATTCGTTGAATGAAGACTCAATTAGATTGAGGCTATTCCAGAGGACCTTGACAGGTACGGCGGCTAAGTGGTATATTGAATTTCCTTCTGCTGCCTTTAGTAGTTTCTGGGATTTGGATAGTGCTTTCCTTAGCCACTTTCAGCTTCCAGTTCGATATGATTTTGGAACGGACTTGTTGTCTACTTTTAGACAAAACAAGGCTACCCACATCTTAGATCATATCCAAGACTGGAGGAGGAAAAAGAGCCTTGTCAAAGCCACCATTCCTCCTGAGTTTCTATTAGAATGGTTCCTTAAATCACTGTTGCCATACATATCTAAGGATGTTTCCACATCAGGAGTAATGAATGAAGAAGAATCCATACTTAGGGCCCAGCAGTTAGACTTGATTTACTCACAGTCTGGGATCTTGTAAGAGATCATCCCTGAGGCACCGAGGCCTTCGCACGAGGTGGAGAAGCCTAAGCCTGGACCCCATGCTGATGGTGTGGTTGGGTCTGTTAACTCTCCCACTGTAGAGTCTTTAACTAAGCAAATTCACCAGTTTTCTGTCAAACAGTCTACTGTGGAGGAAGCAAAGGCTTCCCCCTCTCCCCAGAATTCAAATGTCTTTGCTCAAACCTCTTAGAAGGGCAATCAGCAGCCTGACGGGAAGAAAAATAAAGGTAAGAAAGGAGAGGGAAACCAAAACAAGCCAAAGCCCACGAACAATGCTGATGGGGGAAAAAAAGAAAAGAAGAAGGTTAAGTTCCCTTGTAAGTTGTGCCAAGAGGACCACCTTACTCACCTTTGTCCCCTTATGGATCAAGCCCAGAAGCTGCTCAAAGCTCAACAACCGGCTGTCCTGAAGGACCCGTTTCCCTAAGGAAAGAACTCTACTTCAGCTTCTAATGTAACAGGGGGCACTCAAACTGCCCCTGACCCTAATTATATCAACATGGTTCGATCTGTGACTTTGTTGCAAACCAGGAACAAAAAATATGAAACTGAGACTTCTGAGAAGGGTAAAGCTGTAGGTGAACCTTCCAACCCTCTCACAATTGAGAAACCTGCCGAAACTATGCCGAAGATACCGAAAGGTGTTTTCAAGAAGACCTTGCATAACCCCAATGCTAGGGCTGCTTCAAACTACTCAGTGGTTGAAGATTTAGCTCAAACCCTGTGTGCAATTTAAGATTTAGAGGTGTTACAGAGTTGTCCTTCCCAGCGGGATGCTCTCTTAGCAGCTTTAGGTAGCATGGATCCTTCGAGTCTCATGGTGAAATTCAATCTGTCTGATGTCAAAATTTGCCTGCCTTACCATGTAGCCCTATCAATTAGATTTCGTCCATGGTGGTAAGACCATTGGAAGGGCAGTTGTTGATGAGGGAACCTCTACATGTGTTATGTCCCTAGCCTCCTGGAAAGCTCTTGGATCCCCAGAGCTGGTCCCATCAAACACTTTACTTACTGCTTTCGATGGAAGATCCTTCCGTCCTCATGGTATCCTACCATCTTTTGAGATTAAGTTAGCAGGAAAAGCAGTGTCTGTTGAAGTTGAAGTGATTGACGCTCCCTTGGACTACAATTTTCTTCTGGGAAGGAATTGGACTTATGCAATGCCTGCTGTTGCATCGGCTATTCTTCATGTCATGGTTTTTCCACATGAGGGAAAGTTGGTTACTGTTGACCAACTTGATTTTACCCGAAAAGGCCGTTTAGAGTCTAAAGAATCCACTGTGCCATTGGTTGATCAGGCCAAACCTGCTGCACAGAGCTTGGGAGTTGGAATGTACGCATCATTGATGGGCACATTTGACCTTCCAGCCCCAGTGAATTGCATTTGTTCTACTACTATGGGGAAGTCCATCGCTACGGTTGGTGATAGGACTGATCCTTGGGTCCTCCCAACTCCCCATGAACCAGAAGTGCCCTTATCGGCAGTAGAGGTAACTTATCAAGCCATCATTGAAGCTGTTGCTGATCCCATTCCATATCCTCTATCAATCTCAGATGATCTGGAAGAAGTCTATTTGCTCGCATGGGTAGAAAAATCTTCACATTCCATAGATTGCTTAGATACCGTTTTACCTTCCAACGAAGCTATTCTGGAAGCTATGAGTGGACGTGATAAGATTTGTGAGGATCTTCATCATCGATCTTATTTCCTTCTAGATCTGAGCAAGATACAAAACCAAGAGTTTAAAGTGATACTGTCAGATGATATTGAGGTACCTATCAACCCTTTGCCTAGGGAATGAGTGTTTGTTGAGGGGAATATGGCGAACATTTTCGCCACTATACCTATCAATATCTCTGCGAAGCCAAATGTCGGGGAAAACATCTATATAGGTGCAAACTGCTCTCTGGAGGAGATTACCATCTACACGGCCCTTTTCAAGGAATTCTATGATATCTTTGCCTGGTCATATGAGGAGATGCCAGGCATTGATCCATCTATTCTTCAACATGAAATCCAAACCTATCCTGATGCCAAGCCGGTTAGACAGAAAATAAGACCCGTGAACCCGCGTAAAGTGGCGGTTGTGAAGGCAGAAGTTGAAAAGCTCTTGAAAGTTGGTTTTATATATCCCATAGATTTGACTAAATGGGTATCCAACCCTATTCCTGTTGATAAAAATCAAGGGATGATTCGCGTTTGTATAGACTTTGGAGACCTCAATAAAGCCTGTCCTAAGGACAATTACCCCACACCATTCATTGACCAGATCATAGATGCATGTGCGGGGAGTGAGGTGTTCTCATTTATGGATGGTTTCTCCGGCTACAATCAAATCCAAATCAAACCAGAAGACCAACATAAAACTGCTTTCATTTGCCCTTGGGGTACATTTGCGTATAGAAAAATGCCCTTTGGATTGAAAAATGCTGGGGCTACCTTTCAACGAGCCATGAACTTTGCTTTTCATGACATAAAATCCATTGTCGAACCGTATCTTGATGATCTGCCCGCACATTCTCGCAAGAGAGTCCGACATCCAGATCATTTAAGATTGATCTTTGAAAGATGCAGATACTATAAAATTCACTTGAATCCCTACAAGTGTGTTTTCTGTGTCGAGTCAGGAAGATTACTTGGATTCATCGTATCTAGTAGGGGCATCCAGGTGGATCCATTAAAAGTTGAGGCCATTGTAAATCTGCCTCCTCCTTGTTCTCTCAGGAAAATTCAAAGCCTGCAAGGAAAGTCCAACTTTCTTCGACGTATTATCGTTAATTATGCGAAGATCACCAAAGGTTTCATGTGCTTTCTCAAACAAGACACTCCTTTTGTATGGGATGAAACCGCACAACTTGCGTTCGAGGCATTGAAAAAAGCTTTGCTGTTGGCTCCGTTATTATGCCCACCAGATTATTCTAGGGATTTTATATTATATCTGGCCGCGTCAGAGTCGACCATTGGGGTAGTGCTAGTTCAGGAGGATGATAAGCTCGTGGAGCATGTCATTTATTATCTTAGCCATGCTTTGGCTGGACCTGAGCTTAGATACTCCCACGTCGAGAAGTTAGCCTTAGAAGCTGTTTATGCTGTGCAAAGGTTGCGCCATTACATTTTACTAAGTACCACCACAGTAGTGGCGGATGTGAATCCATTCCAATATGTTTTATCCCGACGGATTGTAGGGGGAAAATTCAACAAATGGATTGTCATTCTTTAGGAGTTTGACTTGGATTTTCAATCTGCTAAGTCTAAAAAGTCCTTAGTTTTTGGTGAGCTAATAGCGGAATTTCCCACTGAAGAAAATGTAGCGGTGGAGGATGACTCATTCCCAGATGAGCACATCTTCTTGATATCCACCTCTGATCCTTAGTACGGGGATATTCTTATATATCTCCATACTTTGAAGTATCCTGCCGCTTACTCTAGGGAGGAACGACGAAAGTTATGCCTTCATGCCAAGAACTACCTCATTATAGGAGATACATTATATCGACGAGGGGTAGATTCCGTCTTGTGTCGCTACCTTACTCATGAGGAAGCGGAGATTGTTTTAAATGATTCCCATAGCGAGGCATGTGGGGGTCATTTATCTGGGTTAGCAACGGCCCAGAAGATATTGTGTGCTGGTTATTTCTGGCCCACGATCTTTAAAGATTGTGTGGAAGCCATGAAGCGCTGTCATCCATGTCAGCTTTACACCATAAAAATGCGGTCGCATCTTGCTCCGTTATTTCCTATTGTCTCGGTAGGCCCCTTCATGAAATGGGGGATTTATTTCATGACATGCAACCCAGTCTCGGCTGGGGGGCACAAATACATCATTGTCGTTGTTGACTATTTTACGAAATGGGCAGAGGCAATGCCTACTTTCAAATACAATGGGGAAACTGCAGCTTTCTTTGTTTTCAATCAAATTATTGCAAGGTTTGGTATTCCCAAAGTGATTGTCACTGACCATGGCAGTCATTTTCAAAATAACATGATGACGGAACTGACTACAATGCTCGGATTTAGACAAGAACACTCTTCTCCATATTATCTGCAAGCAAATGGTCAGGTTGAGGCTGTAAACAAGACATTAAAAACTATCCTTAAACGGACAATTGATGCAGCCCGTTCTAATTGGAACATAATGTTATATCCTTCTCTTTGGGCTTACAGAACTAATGTTAAGACTACCACGGGTTATTCACCTTTCCAACTCGTTCACGGGGTGGAAGCAGTTACTCCGATTGAATGCAAAATCCCGTCCTTGCAGATAGCCATTCATGTGTTACCTGATACGACTGAGCTTGAAGAGCGGTTAGTACATCTAGAACAACTTGATGAGAAACGTAGAGATGCGTTGACTGCCAACCAGGCTCATAAAAATAGGGTTAAATCTCAATATGATAAAACGATCAAACCTAGGGTTTTCTCTGAAGGGGAACTTGTCTTGCTTTGGGACCAAGATAAAGAACCCTTGGGGGCAGGAAAATTCAAGGCTATGTTGTTAGGACCCTATGTCATGTCGAAAGTATTGAGTAAAGGTGCATATGAATTAGTGGATTATGATGGGAATAAGCTGCCTGAGCCTAGAAATGGGCTCTACCTGAAGAAGTACTATGCTTAGGCTTAGCACTTTTTCTTGTATTTTTCTTGTATGTATTTTATGTACAATACGTTGTCAGTTTTGTTTTTTATGTTATCTGCTGGTTATTGTAGATGTCTTCCGAAATGTATGTAGGTTTCACTGATAGCACTAGTCGTCACACTTGTAACCTAGCTTCAGCAGCATGGGTTATCTATTCTCCCACAGGACAGCTTGTTGCCGCTGGTGGCACTTGTCTAGGTCCTGCTTCTAATAATGTTGCTGAGTATAGGGCTGTCATTGAGCTCCTATGGGATTCTTTGTCACATGTCATTACCCAGCTTGAAGTCCGTTTGGACTCTCAGTTGGTGGTTTCCCAACTCAATAGAGCTTATCAGATATGAAATCCTATCTTGTTACGTCAGTTTATGCAAATTCGTTTCTTGGAAAGACATTTTGAAGTTATTACTTTTAATCATATTCCACGTAACCACAATTCATTGACTGATGCATATGCTAATTATATTTTGGATTGGCATCTCACACACATTTCATAAAATATACAGCAAACATGTAAAGAACACTTGTAAATAAGCCGACAACCTATATATATATATATATATATATATATATATATATGTAAAATATCTGTCTGTAGATAGATCGAGTCTGATCCGTAGATCACGTCATATACAAAATATACAAAATGTGGATCATCATCCATCAAAATGCCCTAGAACTAAGCCTAACCACCCTGGCCACTGGGACCTCCTTGGTCCCCATGATCTCTAGGCACCCTGGCTTTCTCAGCCTCCTTGGCCTCAGCAGCCTCCACCGCATCTCTGTATACAAGTACTGCTCTAGCTACTTTCCTAAACAGACGTAGCCATATCGGTGGAACACCTACTACAAACTCCTGCATGGCTGTAGGTATGTGCTCAATCTGTATCGTAGGTACTCGCTGGGTCAGCCTCGCCAGCTTCCCCTCTAGTACCCGAACCAATCCTGGGTCTCCTCCTACAACTGGACGCACGAACATGCGGGGGTGCCCTTCAGGGTGGACTGGTCCAATATCTGCATTTTGACACATAAATCGGATTAATACTTGTACATATGTATATTCTATCATTTGAAAAATTCATAAAAATTTTAAAATGATAAAAAATTAAAAAATCACTTACCCATCTCGCCCCATCTTCCTCCTGGAGGGAGGACAAGGTCGGGATCACCTTGGAAATCCATCCCAGCGTATGGAAACTACTCCAACACCGGCAGCTGTCATTCCCACCATATATAAAAGTCATCATCGTAGACGCTATGTACTATGTCTCCTCCTCCTTGATGGAGGAAGATGTCTCCCCACCAGCTCATCCTGGGCTGATGTGGATGTCTGACCTGTAGTGGTATCGCAGGGCTCATATCTGGTACTCTTTCTCGAAGAATGCTAATAGTATGCTGGCATAGCCAAAAATTTTGCGTCTTCCTCTCCTACAATCGGATAATTGCGTCTTCATGATGGGGAGCACTCCCGAGCACCAATCATAGAGGGCACCTCTAAATCAATCAACTGCCACCCTCATTTGATTCCTGGTGGCCATATGCAACCCTGATGATCCTGAAAGTCTCACAATAGTACTAGCTAGTACCTGGAGTGTGAAATCCTGGATGTCTGCCACTATAACACTGCTGCCTTTCTTTTGTGTACCCGGTGTATAGAACATGTCAACATAGTTTTGGACACTCAAGGGGTCTCTGCCTCTACCAGTGCCCTCCAAGTTCACCGGTGCCCCCCATTGTGATAACCCAGTTATGAAATATATATCCTCTACGGTAAGGTCTAAGGTCTCACCTTGAAGATTGAACATCCCCATGTCATCATCCAAGTAATTGACCATGAATTCCAGTAAGCGGACATTTTCCCGCATGGGCGATGTGCAAAAGAAATTCAGCAGCCCACAAGTTCTCAATGCATGTATTGTGGGCGCGCTTTGGAGTGCCGCATGATCCATTATTTCATGCTCTGTTTCCCTCCACTCCAACACCATATTTTTCCTGGCGAATACACACAATTTGGTTCAGTATTTCATCTTTAAAAATAAAAAATTGTGCATAAATTTTGAGTTTTCACCCATCACACAGCATTCACGACTGTCTAATTAGGTAGGCCGCGAGTCATTCGCGACTGCCTAGTTAGGAAACTCGCGAGTAAAACGCGTATTCGTGACTTTTACTCCTTGCAACCCGTGAATGCGCCATGATGTAATTTGGGATGATGTAAAATACTGAATTAACCATTAATTTTGATATTTGTTTGGATCAAATTGAAGGGTTTAGGGTGTAGAGTTACCTGAAATTGACGGATCTGGATTCCGACGGTCCAATTGTCCACGATAATCGATCAAAGATAGAGGGTAAACTTTCCTTTTTGGTCCAAAAAGTGCAAATGGTGAGAAATGTTTTAATTTTCAAGCTATTTATAGAAATAATATTTCGTAAAGTGGGTCTTTTTATATAGTTTGAAATGTCAATTGACTAATATCACCCTCTTTGTGCCTTGGAATAGGTTTACCAACTTTTGGAAAGTGTTGATGCTTCTATAGGGTGGTTTTGCTATCTCCAACACACGTTGACATCTTATCACTCCACATTAACTTTAGTATTCAATGTTTTTGCCACGGACTATGGTATTCTAAGCCATTAGTCCCTTGTCTCTACCATTGTTCTTCCGTGGCTAGGGTCCTTATTTCATGAGTATCATCTTTTTATGCCCTTGACATCCTTTGGTACTCATGCCGTCACTGTTTCAGGCCCAGGGGTTTCCTCATAGCTATTTTTCACGCCAAATAGAGCTTCTTCTGAATCTCTTTTTACAAGGCATCCCTTTATAGGACTCCTCGACCTTATGGATTTTCTTTAGGCCCAGGTCTGACTCCTTCAAAATAGACTTGACTGTCAAGTTATCTCATCCGTTCAAGCTCGTTAAGAATATGTGAACGGGCATCCGCATTGGTGGTAGGTTATCTCTTTCTCGGACCATGCAGAATAATACGAGAAAGGATCACTCTCTTTTCTTTTGAATTGAGAACAGTATTCTCGGGTATAGGTTTATCACTTTTCCGGACCTGAGGGACTAAATTTACGGAAAAGGAACACCCTGTTTGAGCTTAGTTTTCTCTTTTTCATGCTCTGGACCCAAACATGAAAAAGATTTCGAGTGTACTTTGTGTCTTTGTCATGCTCGTTAAACACTAAAGAACAAAGCAATGATTTTATTGTTGTAAGCCCCATTTCTCGTAACCAAATGGATCTTTTCGAGTGATCTTGCTTTCCTTCACACTCGTAAAACTCAAGCTATCTTATGCTATTCTGGAAGGAGCGTTGGGTAGGTGGTAATTTAACCTTTTTCGGACCTCCCTGACTAAGTATGAAAAAGGTGCACCTTTTCTTCTTCAGAAGTTAAGAGAGTTCTTCTGTGGTTTGTTTTATACTTTTTCGGCCTCAGGAGACTAAATTGGACGAAAAAGGACCCCCCTTGGAGTCTTCTTTGGAGTTTTCAGACTCTCTAAATGTGAAAACACCGTATGAGCATGTACTAGTTCGGGCTCATTAAATCCACGAATAAGTGTACCAAGCATTATTTTCCCATCTCTTCAAGCTTGTTAAAAAAATGAAGAGGGAACCGAGTTTACTTTCCTGGACTCGTTAAAATTTAACAGGGAAGGTAAGGAAGAAAGTTTCTCTTGTTTTCAGTTATGGCAGCATGTCGTCCTTGAACATAGTACTCTTTGTTTTCTGATATCCATGTTTCAGTATACACTTGTGTTCAGCTATCACTTTGAGTTTCTTACTCCTCCTCTTGTCCATTATCCTGGGGAATCTGATCATGTCTCCTACATGACATATAAGTCTAGTTGTTCTATCTATCCATTGTATGCTGCCTTGGGTCATCTCTGTGTTGTGCTCACTGTTCAAGGACTCTACCCAATGTCTGATCTATCACCTGATCCCATCATTGTTATATCTGTTATCTATTTGTGTCTCCCTTATTTTCCCCAGTTCCTAGTCACTCT
Source organism: Pseudotsuga menziesii (assembly GCA_001517045.1). Taxonomy (NCBI): domain Eukaryota; kingdom Viridiplantae; phylum Streptophyta; class Pinopsida; order Pinales; family Pinaceae; genus Pseudotsuga; species Pseudotsuga menziesii. The sequence continues at coordinate 78,730 of LPNX010980600.1, read as the reverse complement.
TGTGATCCATTGGAGGATCTGTTTCCTTCCTTATCACAGCATGGTTCCATTTTCAGTACTTCCTGATAGCGAAGACCTAGAGTTTTGATGATCGTACCTCTGGATTCACTTCCATCATTGGTGAACTCCTTTGCTTTAGTTGTCAATTATCACCTATTGGTTGACAAACTGTTGAATCCTCTCCATGTTCAACTTCAGCTTACCCTTATTCACATGGCTTGGATTGTACTGGTTCTTTGGGATCCTTTATGAAGACCTTAGTCTCTCACATATGGACTAAGTTGCGCAAGATTATGTTCGATCTATCTACATAGCTTCCAGATCTTTAAAGACTCATCATTATTGCATATTGTGGTTTCGATCCACCTTTGTAATATACGTGGTTCTATACCCGTATCATATGATGTAATAAAAAAATGTAAAGGAGCTAATGTTCCAGTAAATTGAACATAGCATCCTCATATGTAACTTTGTATATGAAATTACTATGTTTTGTTTCAGGTACTCTCTTTGCTTCATTGGATTTCTGAGTTCTCCAAAGCTAAATATTATAATGTATTTCGGCCATCGTTCCCCTCTGACCTCACACATTAGGGGGGATATGTTATACACCTGAATGGCACCTCTCCATCCAAGTGTCGACATCCCTCATGTTGGTACACAAAAGTAAACTTATTGACAGAGGTTTTCCCAAAACACTATAGCTTGTCTTGTCATGAAATACATGCTTCCTCCATCCAGCTAGTTACTTTGCCATTTTTTCCTATATTGAGATGTATTCGCGACTATCCTTATATACAACTCGCGCATCAACCGCGAGTCTCCTTTACAGCAAGTCACGAATCCATGTATTCATGGGTTGCGCTTAAACATAGTCGCGAATCATTCGCGGGTTTCTCTACTACAGACCCGCGAATGTGTCTCAACATTAAAACATAAAAACACTCGCACTAATGGGAGATTAGTTAAGTTATTTAACTTAATTTTCTTAACTGCTATAACCTCCCTAACCTTCGAGAACTGCCTTATTTCACCCATATAAATACAGGCCTTGGGGAGGGTGTTGATTACTTACACTTGGAGAGCAAAGTTATGCTGGTGGAGTTTATACAGAAGTCTTTGGATCAAAGGAACTCAGAATCCTTTGGCTGCAGAGGAGTCCTTGTCTAAGATGCTGGGTTGTATCTTAACTCTTTCCATTATTGATAACAAAGAGATTACTTCTTCCATATGTGTTTCATGTGTATTGGTTTGATAAATTTTTATGCTTATGCATCTTATATGCGATTTATCTAACCTGCTTATACATATATGAATCATCTTTTATCTAGAAAAGTGTTTCTTGACATGTGAAAGAGGAGCAATCTTGAAGACTTTGGGAGTAGAACAGAGAGGAAGAAGATTAGCGAGGATTGACCTTCGTTTAACAAGTAAGTCCTTTCAATCTTCCTTTTTCCTATTCTGTACTTTAGAAGTCAATTGTCTGCAAGTAATTTGAGTATGTTGGTAACCCCAGACCTTAGGTTATTAGGTGCATAATCCTGTACAACAATTATGAAACACCAAAACAATTAGTCACATGTTATTGATGTAAATTCTAATGTCATTCAATAATTTACTAGAAAGATTCACTTCAAATGTGTGGCACAATAACAATTTTGAAGAGTAAACAATCGACATTGATATAAGCCAAGGAAATGAGGTCATATTTTTTTTTCATGCTCACATTTTCATCTTTCTAAAGGTACTAAAAATGATTTGCTTCTTCATATATAATTTTTTATTTTAAAAAACTACAATTATGTGATATGACTTTGAATTTAACACTAATTTTTATCTTAATCGTGCTCTTCTATTTCACCCTAGGCTCTGGGCTTTAAATATCTGTCCCTAAGATCTATATCGTAGTCCTAAGAATCCAGGTTGAGTCGACACAACTCGCCTAAGTTCAACTCATAAACTGAATTGCATGCATCATTTCTCTCCTTGGTTCAATGAAAAAATAATACTATGACAATGATGCATGCAATTATGTTGATGAGCTGAACTTAATCAAGATGTGTCCAGTCTACTTGGATTCTCAAGACTACGATCTACCTATGATATAGATCCTCGGGCCAGATATTTAAAGCCCAGAGCCCAGGGTGGAATAGAACATGACGATTAAGATAAAAAAATCGTGTTTTGAAAGTCATATCACATAATAGTAGTTTTTTTAAATTAAAATTTATATACGAAGGAGCAAATTATTTTTATTATTTAAAACCTTTCACTACATTTTTGTACTACTTTGTATAGACATTAGATATATTGCTGGTAGGAATCAAATGATGTTGAAATTCCTTACCAACCATTGATGACATAAACAAGATAGATGTTTAATTCTAATGAAAACACACCATGATACTACTTGAATATAAGCATAAAAAAAATTAAATGCACATAGTTCACAGACTCTAAAATTATTGTTAAAGCCCCAAAATGATTCTGTGGCTTCATCGGTTTCACAACTATTGGTTAAATCTTCGATTTATAATGCTAGGATGCATTTAAGGGTTTATTGTGTCTACATAATCATCTTCTTCCTCATTATCATGCCTTTTGGTAAGACAATAAAGAGGGTAGTGGACTACATCGGCATGGAAAATGATTTCGACATAGAGGTATACACATTAGATGTTTTGATTAAATAAATTAAATTACTACGTGTGACTGTTGATTGATTGAATCGTGGACTGGTACAAAACAAAACAAATTTTAGAGCCATGAGCCCTTAATTACTCACACTTAGAACTTTCTCAAATCTAGCCATTAATAAACTTCTTTTGGTATTTTGGTTCAATTTAAAATGCGGATTGTTGAGACTTAAACATGCAGTGAGTTGCAAGGATTCAATTGAATTAGTCTTCATTCCATTTCCCCTCCATGCCATACATGTATTATTTCATGATAAGTGTTAAACAAAATTTTTTAATGTCATGACCCTCGTTATGCTAGCTTTGCTAACTTACCTGGTATGTAGGATTTTTTTTTAATTTTTTCTGAGTTGTGTGCATTATTTTATGTTAGGCTCCCATTCCTTATCATTCTTATGTCTCTCAGGCTTGGATTGCACTTGGATACCTCAATATGGTTAGGACATATTCCAAGTAGTTTTTTTGTATAATGAAGTGTGCTCCAACTTTAAAAAATACAATAGAATAGTTGTTATGTTACTAAACTATAAAATTAATGATACACATATGACAAATTAATGCGTTCAAAATAAGTTGTGTTGAAAATATATCATTTTTTCATGTAAATATTAAAGAGTGCCCAATTATAAAAAAATTGAAAGGACAATATATATTTTTTGCATTTTATTGGTGAAGGGCTTATGTAATTTATACTCGTCAATGTAAGTAAAATTAATTATACTACCCTTCATCTGAGAAGGGCTCCAAGAATAAATTCCATTCCATTTCAAATTAAGACCCACCCTTCAAATTTGATCACTGTTCCTCAATTTTTTTACTAAATATAAGCGTGGTAAGCATGCATATGAAACCAACCTTTGTAGTCATCTACAAAGTTTTTTTTTTCGAGTGTTTCACAGTAGCTCGATCGAGATTTCATTACACCCTCGATCGAGAGTTTAATAAACCCTCAATTGAGGCATTTAATTACCTCGATCGAGCTCTAGACCTCAATTGAGGTCCTGAAAAACAAAGAATTCTCCCTCTTACAGGAAAATCAATGTTTCTTTGTGTCTTTTAGGGGTGTAAACTGTCACATACCCCAATTTTGTAAAATAATGTTATTTGTTTTAATTTGATTCCTAAGAAAATATGTTAAATTTAACGCTAAGTAGGAATTAATGACTCAGCAGAGTCCAAAGATGTGGAATGTAATTCTGAATATTTTATTTTTAATAAATAAAAAGTGGAGACAACAGCTTGGGAGAGCTATTAATAAGAGTGTTACTGGTCAAACTGGTGGAAGGAACTAGGTGGAGAGCAAAAGACAAGTGGAAGCATCCTCAAACACTTCCTATGTTGCAAGTGGCAAATTCCCTACATTTGGGGTCATGATCCCCCAAGAAAGTGGGATTAGAGAAGGTGGCTCAATAAATGACAACTAACCCAAAAAGACCTAGGCAATATTTTAAAACTACCCAATGTAGAGAGCTGAGGCTGCTCAGATATTTTCCAAGAGAAGAATCATTCAGGTGGAATGCACTTCAAGGAATTCATTAGGAAAAAGGGAAAACTGTAAGGAAGGTGCTTTTGAGAGATAATCTACAGTAACTTGGTCTGATGCAGCTTGTTAGCTGAGAGGTCTAATTTATAAGTTCAGGATTGGTATTGAGTCTGAAGACTGGTACTTGATTTTTGCTGCACCTAGTTCCAGCCAGGGAGACCAGAGCAACCTCGGGGGTCCTGAGGAGTCTCTATTTGAGCGCTCTCCAGGAGTTGGTAGGGAGGAACGGCCTCCCATTGCTGTTGTTGTCCAAGCTCTAAGAACAGGTTTTGTTGTTATTTAATTTCTGTGTTACTATTTGTGTATGATTGAATGATGTATTTACAGTTTATGATGTAGAAACTTAGAGGATAGGATAACTTAGTTTGTTTTAGTAATGAAATTATGTTTAATAAGAAACAAACCCTACCTGTGTTTTTCCTCATCTGGAGTGATCCAGATCGTACTCCAGCATAGGTGGTGAAATTATATAAAGGGAGTGTGATGCAATATAGAATAAAATGTTAGTTTGTTTAAGAGAATGTTTATTTTTATTTTACTACTAGAAGCAATAGCATTATGTACATGGAGAAGGATTAGGGTTAGACCTAAACTTTGAATGATAGATTTTAGAAACGAAGAAAGAAGCATTATCTTTTTACTGACAGTAATATATTGGGTAGATGAAACAATTCTTTTTGCAGTAATCATTTTCGAAACCTTTATTTACTTGAAACAAAGAGAATAAAATATATAAAAGTTAAGATATGCAGCGTCAGGATATTTTAGAATATTATTTATTTCTACAGGATATTTCTTTTCTGTATAGAATTAAATAAATATTGTATTCTCCTTTTATAACATTCGAACTGTGAGGGAGGATAGACTGTTTTTTTTAGATTTATTTTCTAGAGCTAAAAGTAATAGATGTAAGATTTTTAATTACACTGCAATGTAAATAACTTTTCATTTATCTAACAGAAGTTACATAAGATATTTATCTACTAACCTATCTTCTAGGAATTTAAAACAAATACTATCATATAATTTACAGGTTGGAACATATATAGTTTATTCTTTTCTTTATATTATAAACACCAATACTATAACAACAATAGAATAATACAGAAATCTAACAGGACCTCTTATAAAGTATATTAGTACAGAAGCATAAGAAATAAACAACAAAACACTTCTTATTATACACCTTCTATGGACTAAGTATAAAGCTGATATATAATTATAGGAATATTATTACTAAATGAATAAAGTAATATACTTATCCCATTGTAGTAAGCATTAAATAAAATATAATTTCTGTACTCAAAAGCTGTATCTAGCAAATACATAAGTACATCAGTAAAAACCTGGAGTTCTTTTACTCCGAAGGTTAAAAATTATATAATAGCATTTACAAATTCTATTATAATAAAGTAAGTTATTATCAAAATAATGTACAGAAACCCTAGCAAGTAAATTTAAAAAAATATTACGGGGTAAAAATCTAGTGCATTAACGCGCAGGAAAATAACCAACAGAGAAATTATATGCGCAATGCATAGAGCTTAACCAACCATTATACAACATAAACAAGAACCCAACGCATTACTGAAGTGATTTGTAAATAAAAGTTTTTTATTTAAAAGGAAAACTGTAAATATTATTATATATCTTCGAGTTAGGGTAAAACCCTACTAGTATCGAAATGTACAATAGAGTTAACAAAACTGAAAGAGTCTAATTGAGTATATGTACTCACGGCCTCAACCAAAGTTCACAGAGTGAGGCTTTACAGCCTTTCCATCATTTACTTTTATATATACAGAGTAACATGATTAAAAAAACCAACATATACAGTCACGGCCTAAGCCAGAGGCCCCGCATCAAGCGGAGGGTTTAACATCAACAACAAACAGCAAACCGGTCAACCAAATAAACCAAAACCACGAGGGTTTTGCAGGCTATGGTGGCCAACTGTTAAAGGAACCATAAGGGACCAAACAAGGAGGAATTGCCATGGATAACCCAAGGCTTACCCGTGAACCAGCAAGCAGTTGCCACAGCCTCATGCCAACCATGCACAAGGATGGGTCGACCTGTGAACAAGAAGAATGATATAGTAAATTTCTTGTATATAAATAAATAAGTGTATAATGAAAACAAAAACTGCAACGATAACGATTTTTTTTGAAATAAAATTTCTTACCTAAAATTTTATCGAAGCGCGACCACCCACGAGTAGTAATGTAACCACCAGCGCAAGGAGAAGGAAACCCTTTATTTTCTACAAGAAGGGAGGAGGTTACCACACAGAAACAACCAACCGTGACTGAGAATAAGAACAGCAAGTATAGCAACTAAATAGGCTCGGGTAGACACTTCTCATCCTGTCAAAGACAATACTATGCGGTGAAACCCTATGCCCAGTAGCCTTGAAGCTAAAGACTACGATTCTTAGTGCCAAGCCAAAGAAGAAGGGGAATCATTACAGTCGAAGGGTTCTTTTTTGAGCGAGCTGTGATGGAGAAACCCTAGAGAAAGTATCACTATCCTATACCAAGCAACAAACAGTTTCGTCATAGCACCTCTCCATTAAGCATTCAGGACAAGCTTACGAGGAGAAACAGCAAGCAGGGAGACTGCCGGCAACAAATGCAACGATAGTGTAGACAAGAGCAGGGTGGAAGAGCGGTCAGAGGGCCCGAAGGTGATGGAGAGGATGAAAAGCTAGGGTTCAAGATTTCCCTTATAAACATACGACGCTTGGCCACGATGATGCCACGTCTCCATGTAAATTATTTGCATGCAGTGGGTATTTTTCCAATGGTCTCAATGAGCATTCACAAGAGGACTCACATGCCAATCATTTTTTTGTTGTGTCGAAGGTTCTACTATAATCCTTAGCCCGAAGTCAACCTTTTCATACGTCGCATGGAAATAAAGAAATCATTAATAATCAAACTATACATTACCAATCAACAAAGTTGTGGGGGTTAATACAACTCATTGACATATAAATCATGGTATACCACCGTTTACAAAACATAAATCAAGATTTAACCTTATGTTCATCATGGGAATAGTAAATACCACGACCCATTACATTTATAACATGTTATCTCTTCACTCAAAGATCAAGCTATCAAAAGAGTATATCCTTATAATATCATAAGAGAATTCTAGAAGTAAGGTATGGCAAATACTATTCTAGTAAATAATTATTTGTGCAATCAAAATAATATAACCTAGCAAGATTAATAAGTTTATGACCTAGCATAATATACAAACTTGGGATGTATGAAATAAAAGATTATAAGACTTTAAGGTTAAACCATAGACTTTTCATGGGTGTAGTCTATTCCATGACTCTTTTATTATTTCAAACATTGCTTATTTATTAGAATAACTATAAATTTTGCTAGTTGAAGTTATAAAATGGATTTATAAAATAAACTTGGGGTAAATATCCTTCTTACTAATATTAACCTCTTTTACCTTGAATGTTTAATTATAAAACTAGTAAAGTTTGTATTTGAGCATAGTAGGTCTGAAAAGTTAAGGAGCTTGGCATTGAAAGTTTAATGATGTATTTTATCATAAATGGATAATATTTTTTTCAAGCAAAATATACGCAGAGAAATTCAAATTATCAGTTATAATCCTTTTTAAAAGCAGCATGTAATAAAGTTGTAATCCCTTTAACCTTAAATATTAGAAAGAGGGTTCAGTGATGTATAAATTTTGTATCAAGATACATTATATTCTTATTCCGAGCAATAACCAAATCCATCGTGATGTGAATGTATTTGTGCACAATTTAAATTAGACCCTTGACATAGAACCCTGTCTTTCTTTAAAAAAAAACTGCTTGCAAAGAATGATTCAAGACACTTTTTCACTTAACGATTAGGGTGGACATCGAAGAGTTCAATACGCATTAAGAACTATAAATTACTTCTACTAGAAATAAATCGGCTGTCGCCATTACTGATAGAATTAAATCTCTTTTCCATAGCGTCTTAAAAAGAAGGATAGATTAATGATTTTACCTCGATAAGCCCTGGAAATTTAATAGCATTTATATTCTTTTACTGAGCTATTCTTATGCGACAAACTTATAATTGAATGCTTCAGAATTTTGACAAGCAGCACCCGAACTTATTACCTGTAAGTCTGTAAGAGTAGGAAAACTTTCTGCGTTAGCTCGAAAGCTAAGTAAGCCCAGAATTTCATGACAGTTCCACCTTGTGGTCGCAAAGAGAAGACAAGTCAGTAAACTGAAAAATAATTGTTCTTTAAGATAAACATAATCAAAAAGATAATTTCAGATAATGAATTCATTAACTTTTAACTAATTAAACATTTAGTTAACTGCTTTTATGAAAATTATCTGTATTTTAAAACTTTTAAATTTTTCAAAAAATTTGGGGTTCTGACATGTGGTATCAGAACACAAGGTTCAAACACTAGGCCTTGATGCAGCCCAACTAGCTTTCATAGAACAGTAAATTAAAATAAGATGCTAACATATATTTTGTTTTATGTTAAGAACAAAAAATTTCATTTTTCTGAAGTTTAACAAGCATATATGGAAAAGCTAGGAGAATATGCACAGGAGGAGTCTCCAGACACAGAAACAACACAATTTCCCAGAGAACCTATGCTAGAAGAGGTGACTACCAACTCTTCAGAGCTGTTGTAGACTGTAAAAGATTTGAATACTGAAATGGAATCAATCAAGAGGGAGAATGAGAGGATTTTGAAGGCTCGAGAAGAATTGAACCAAATTTTAATAGAAAAGTTCCAAACTGAAGGAAGGAGTAGAAGATCAGAATCTGAGGATGTTAGTCATCAAAGAAGATCTAAAAAGATGAAGCTGGAAAAAACTGAAAGTAGTTCATCATCTGAAGGGTTCGGTGAACGACAAAGCTACCATAATACTAGTGACAGTACTGAGGCTGATTTGTATGACAGAAAGAAGAAATACAGACCATATGACGAAATTTTTGAGGAGTTTAAAAAGATAAAGACCCCCACTTTTAATGGAGAGACCGAAAAAGGAGAGGAAGCAGAGTCATGGTTATCCGGGATGAAGAAGTATTTTCATATATATAATTAATCTAATTAGTTAAAGGCAAGGATGGCAATATATAATCTTTCCGGAAAAGTTGACATATCGTGGCAAGACCTAAAGAGAGTCAAGGGTATCAGAGAAAAAGAAGTTAATTGGAGTACGTTTAAAAGGTATTTCAAGAAGAAATTTTTATCTGAGCAATATTACGAAGAAAGAGCTAAAGATTTTTATGAATTGAAGTTAGGTTCAATGACTATGAAGGATTTGAACAGTAAATTCTTAAGCTTGCTTAGGTATGTACCTTACCTGGTAGATGAGAAACCTAAAGTGCAACAATTTCTCAGCTATCTACCATATCATATTAAAGACAGAATTGAGTATGATAACCTGAACACTCTAGAGGAAGCCATGAGGAAGGCTAATTTTTGTTTTGAGCAGAACTGGAAGAAAGAAGGCTTAGCCAACTGGAAGGCTAAGAAAAATAACAATCAGCCTGAGTTTAAGAAGAAGGAATTTGTACCCCAGAAGAATTTCAAGAATAATAAGACTAAAATTTTTTCTAACAATAAGAATTTCCAGGGAAATAGAAATGGTACTTCCAATAATTCGAATAATTTTAAGGGAAAGGAAGCTACAAATAACCATGGAAATTTTACCAAGATTTTTGACCGTAAGGAGCCCGTTAAGTTCTGGGAATGTAAAGGCCCGCACTATGCCTCGGTCTTTCCAAACCGGAAAAAGTCAGTGAGTAATATTCATACTATGCAGGAGGAGATGACCGTTGGAGAACTAGCGAGGAGTATGCCCATAATTAATGCAGCTTTGGAGAACCACCAAGCTGACTATCAGAATTCCATGGTGGAAGTAGAAGGTATGATTAATCCGACCCCTGTAACCATTTTAATTGATCTAGGAGCTAGTCTTAGTTACATTGCACCTCAGATAGTGGAAAAATGTAAGTTGTCTATTGATAAGTTTGAGAATTCCTGGTTAGTTCAATTAGCCACTGGGGCAAAAAGAAAAGTAACCTGTTTTGTGAAAGAATGTGCTTTACTTATGGATGAATTTAAAACTACAATTAAGCTTAATGTTTTTCCACTTGGCTCATATGATTTACTGATTGGCATGGATTGGTTAGAGTAGCATAAGGTAGTTTTAAATTGTTACGATAAAACTTTTACATGCTTAAATAGTGATGAACAACCAGTAAAGGTTAAAGGAATTCCTAGAAAAACTATAATCAGACAGATTTCTGCTTTACAACTTAAAAGAGCTATTAGAAAAGGATGTAAAGCCTATGCAGTAACTATTACAAATGAGGAAGCTAAAACTAAAACAGATAAGTTAAAAATAGAAGATATTCCCGTTTTAAAAGAATACACTGATGTATTCCCAGAAGAAATTCCAGGATTACCTCCAAGGAGGGAATTGGATTTCACCATTGAGCTGGTACCGGGTGCGGTGCCTAGCTCAAAAGATCCTTATCAAATGAACATTTTAGAACTTAATGAGCTAAAATCACAATTAAAAGAGTTAATAGATAAGAAGTATATTCGACCAAGTGTGTCTCCTTGGGGAGCACCAGTCATCTTTGTTAAAAAGAAAGACGGAACTATGCGACTATGCATAGACTACTGTTAGCTAAACAAGATGACTATTAAAAATAGATATCCGTTGCGCCACATAGATTATCTGTTCGATCAACTACGTGGAGCCACGGTGTTTTCAAAGATAGATTTGAGGCCAGGATACCATCAAGTAAGAATTAAAGATGAAGATATCTTCAAGACAATGTTTAGAACAAGATATGGACACTACGAGTTCATTGTAATGCCATTCGGGCTTACCAATTCCCCAGCTGTCTTTATGTGCTTAATGAATAATATAATGCATAAGTATTTAGATAAATTTGTGGTCGTGTTTATCAACGACATCTTAATTTACTCTAATACAGAAGAAGAACATAAAGAACACCTAAATATAGTTTTACAAGAGTTGCGAGAACAACAACTCTTCACAAAATTTAGTAAGTGTGACTTCTTTAAGGATGAATTCTAGTACTTAGGTCACGTAGTGACTAAGGAAGGAATTTCAGTCGATCCTGAAAAGATTCGGGCCATCGAAGATTGGATGGTTCCTAAAGATGTAACAGATGTGAGGTCCTTCATGGGAATTACCGGTTATTACCGGAGATTCATTGAAGGCTTTTCAAAAATAGCAAATTCGATCACTTCCTTGCAAAAGAAAGGCAAGAAATTTGATTGGAACTCAAAATGTGAAGAAAGTTTTAAGAAATTAAAAACCTTATTGACTAGTGCACCTATTCTAAGAATAGCAGATCCTAATAAGGACTTCTTAGTATGCACTGATGCCTGTAATGATGGCTTAGGCGGTGTTCTAACTCAAGACGGGCATGTCATTGCCTATGAGTCTAGGAAGTTAAAAATTCATGAAAATAATTACGCAACTTATGATCTAGAACTTGTGGCTGTTATACACGCCTTAAAAATGTGGTGACATCATTTAATAGGCAAGAAATTTATTTTAATGACTGATAATAAAAAACTGAAATATCTTCTAGATCAGCCTAATTTAAATGCTAGACACGCAAGGTGGTTAGCCTTCTTGAGTGAATATGATTTTGAAATCCAGCACATAAAGGGTAAGGAAAATAAGGTGGCTGATGCATTAAGTAGAAATACAAAGCTGAACTTTACAGCAACAATCAACACTTATACTTCTGATTTAAATGAACAGCTTAAAGAAGGGGTAAAACAAGATGAAAATTATCAAAAATTGCAAATTACAGCTAAGGAAGAACCTACAGAAAGCTTAATAAAAGGTTATAGTTTAAATGAAAATGGATTTTTATTATTTAAAGATAAACTGTATGTGCCTAATGTACTTAAGGTTAAGTTGTTAATTCTGGACGAAGTCCATAAAACACCATATTCAGGACACCCAGGTTATCAAAAGACTGTAATCATGCTAAGAAAAGAATATTTTTGGCCAAACATGAAATCTGAGGTAGCTGAATACATTGCTAGGTGTTTAGACTGTCAACGGGTGAAAACCAAACATCAACATCCAGCTGGTTTGCTACAACCTTTACCTATTCCTAGCTGGAAATGGGAAGTGATTAGCTTAGATTTTATTACTGGACTGCCCAGAAATCAGAACCAAAATGACTCTATTATGGTGGTTGTTGACAAGTTAAGCAAGGAAGCACATTTTATTCTTGTCAAAACTACTTACAAGTCTGCGAATATAGCCGATATATTCTTAAAGCATATTTTTTGGTTACACGGAGTACTGAAGGTTATAATCTCAGACAGGGATCCTAAATTCATAGGAAATTTTTTAAAGTCCTTGTTTAAGGGATTAAATATAACATTGAATTTCAGTACCTCCTTCCATCCTCAAACAGATGGACAGACTGAAAGAGTAAATCAGGTGCTAGAGGATTTATTGAGGATGTATGTGAAAGATCATCCAGGTAAGTGGGAAGACTACTTACATCTAGCCGCGTTCACATATAACAATAACTATTAGTCATCAGCTAAATTTACTCTGTTTGAAATTTTATATGGACGTAAATCCAGCATGCCTATCTCTTGGAATAATTCAGTAGATAGATTGGTGTTAGGACCAAAATTGTTGAAGGAAATGGAGGAAATTGTGAAACAAGTGCAGGAAAATTTGAAGGTGGCACAGGATCGGAAAAAGAGTCAAGCCGACTTGAAAAGAACTTGAAAGGAGTTCCAGGTAGGTGAACATGTGTTCATCAAGGTAAGGCCAAATAAAAGCTCTCTAATACTGGGGAGTTGTGCAAAGCTAGCACCACGTTACTACGGTCCATTCAAAATTTTGTCCCGGAATGGTCAAGTTGCATACCAGCTAGCATTACCACCTAACTTGAAAGTACATAATGTTTTTCATATCTCTGTTTTGAAGAAGTATGTTCATCATGCTACTCACGTCGTAGATTGGAATGTTGTACAGGTGGAACCAGAAGGAGAAATTCTAGTGGAACCGGACTGTATCCTCGGGAGGAGGGAAATTACACTGCGGAACCACACCATTGGATAGGTGAAGGTTCAATGGAAGCACCTTAGCCTTGAAGAGGCCACCTGGCAACTGGAAAGTAAGATGTGGGAAGCATACCCAAATCTATTCCAGGGGACTGTAGAGGATGAAAAATAAGTAACATCGAGGACAATGTTACATTTTAAGGGGGTGTGTATGTCACATACCCCAATTTTGTAAAATAATGTTATTTGTTATAATTTGATTCCTAAGATAGTATGTTAAATTTAATGCTAAGTAGGAACTGATGACTCCGCAGAGTCAAAAGATGTGGAATGTAATTCTAAATATTTTATTTTTAATAAATAAAAAGTGGAGACAATAGCTTGGGAGAGTTGTTAATAAGAGTGTTACTGGTCAATATGGTGGAAGGAACTAGGTGGAGAGAAAAAGACAAGTGGCAGCATCCTCAAACACTTACTATGTTGCAGGTGGCAACTTCTCTATATTTGGGGTCATGATCCCCCAAGAAAGTGGGATTAGAGCAGGTGGCTCAATAAATGACAACTAACCCAAAAATACCTAGGTAATCTTTTAAAAGTACCCAATGTAGAGAGCTAAGGCTGCTCAGATATTTTCCAAAAGAAGAATCATTCAGGTGGAATGCACTTCAAGGAATTCATTGGGAAAAAGGGAAAACTGTAAGGAAGGTGCTTTTGAGAGATAATCTGCAGTAACTTGGTCTGATGCAGCTTGTTAGCTGAGAGGTCTAATTTATAAGTTCAGGATTGGTATTGAGTCTGAAGACTAGTACTTGATTTTGCTGCACCTAGTTCTAGCCAAGGAGAACAGAGCAAGCTCGGGGGTCCTGAGGAGTCGTTGTTTGAGCGCTCTCCAGGAGTTGGTAGGGAGGAACGGCCTCCCATTGCTGTTTTTGTCCAAGCTCTAAGAACAGGTTCTGTTGTTATTTAATTTCTGTGTTATTATTTGTGTATGATTGAATGATGTCAATTTATGATGTAGAAACTTAGAGGGTAGGATAACGTAGTTTGTTTTAGTAATGAAATTATGTTTAATAAGAGACAAACCCTACCTGTGTTTTTCCTCATCTGGAGTGATCTAGATCGTACTCCAACACAGGTGGTGAAATTATATAAAGGGAGTATGATGCAATATATAATAAAATGTTAGTTTGTTTAAGAGAATGTTTCTTTTTATTTTACTACTAGAAGCAATTGCATTCTGTACATGGAGAAGGATTAGGGTTAGACCTAGACTTTGAATGATAGATTTTAGAAACAAAGAAAGAAGCTTTATCTTTTTACTGACAGTGATATGTTGGGTAGATGAAACAATTCTTTTTGCAGTAATCATTTTTCGAAACCTTTATTTACTCGAAACAAAGAGAATAAAATATATAAAAGTTAAGATATGCAGTGTTAGGATATTTTAGAATATTATTTATTTCTACAGGATATTTCTTTTCTGTATAGAATTAAATAAATATTGTATTCTCCTTTTATAACATTCGAACTGTGAGGGAGGATGGACTGCTTTTCTTAGATTTATTTTCTAGAGCTAAAACTAATAGATGTAAGATTTTTAATTACACTGCAATGTAAATAAATTTTCATTTATCTAACATAAGTTACATAAGATATTTATCTACTAACCTATCTTCTAGGAATTTAAAACAAATACTATCATATAGTTTACAGTTTGGAACATAAATAGTTTATTCTTTTCTTTATATTATAAACACTAATACTATAATAGCAATAGAATAATACAAATATCTGAAAGGACCTCTTATAAAGTATATTAGTACAAAAGCATAAGAAATAAACAGAAAAACACTTCTTATTATACACCTTTTATGGACTAAGTATAAATCAGATATATAATTATAGGAACAATATTACTAAATGAATAAAGTAATATACTGTTGAGGCCTGGAAAATCGTAGGCAACAACAGTAAGGGATTCTCCCCAGTCAACGTTCCCAACTAGCTCATGATTTTTTGGTGTAGGGAATCCGTCTGGTTTGCGGTCCGGCTACCATAGGTCAAGCAAAAAAAACAAAAGGTTTTACCGGTTACGGCCTGGTCCAGCGTGTATATTTTTGTATTTTTGAACTTAATGTATGAGATGCACATGCCTAACTAAATGCAGGGTGGTCAGTATGCAGGGAGCAGTCACAACATGATGCATGGGTTCTTACCTCTCATCTTAGCGCTCACAAGCATCTAAATCATACAAACAGTAATAAAATAAAACTAACTAAACTATCTCTAGAGAGCTGGATTAATTCATGAGAAATGCAATAATGTTCACATGTTAAGGTAAATCACAAATAGCTGTTCTTATAACCAAACATATAAACAGCAGTAAAAGTATACATGACAAGATAGCTCATCAACAATTAAAACATCCCATTACTCATAGTGGAAGAACACCATAAAAATATTGAAGAATCTTCAGACAAGAACATAGGTTCAAGAAATTCGAACACTCTTACAGCTAATGAGACACAGCTGAAAATGAAATAGTTCACATTCAACATTGCTCATTTAAACACATTGATCCATTCCACATAGCACTTTCTCCAACAGGTAAAGTTTTTCACTTTCTGGTTTGTAAAACGAAATAGTTCCTCTTACAAGCAAAATGTTTACAAGTTTGCCAGGGAAAAAGCCCTTTCTAAGTTCTACTTTGAAATATTTAAACTACAACGGCCGACCTCCTGGGCTGCCCTCTAACGTATGACCTTTTAGTTCTCCAATGCTTCATATTCCTCTATTTTGTTTGTGCATGCTCATGATTGGCTGGGTAACTGCCGGACCTTTCAGAGCTGCTCCTTTGTCACCATTCATTTTGTCTTCTCCTTCATTTGTTCTTCTTGCGATCCTGCTGTTTTCGGCTCTACCTCCACCAAACGGCCTGTTATGCCTTCGCGCCACGGTAGTCTGAAAACGTCTTTTGAATCCACCTATGATTCAACAAACAGTATCATTAATTGGGACTGCGTTATAAAACAAAGCAACAAATTATACCAACTGAAACGACCGACCCAAAAGAAATGGCCAGGTGCACCACCATTATTAGAACTTTATCAAACGTTGAAACCACTATTTTGTTATCCATGGGTTTGCACAGAACCACCAACGACAGGAAACGAGGACTCATTGGACGCTCAGAGCATTGGCATCAGAAGCTAAAAATCTCACCCCAGCCACAACGGCGGAAGAGAACGAGGTCATGGACAAGCGACCGAAGGGCGCGAAAATTCACAATCGAAAATCGAAAGGGTAACCATATCAGAAGCCAAATGACTTTCCCAACCACAACGGCGGAAGAGACTAGGGCTAGAGACATCTGAAACGCGAGCGAGAAAAATCTCAATCGAAAGTCGAAAGGTATTAACATCGAACGCGAAAAGGCTTTTCGAGCCGCAACGATGGAAAATGAAAGGTTATGGGAAAGCGACTAAAATACTGACGCATCGGCTGGTGGAGCGCTTTATACTTTGGAGGCTTAACTACTTTGGGAGCCGCAACGGCGGAAGGGAAATGGATACAGCTTCCGATTAAACAAAAATGACGCCTGCTCAATCGAAAAAAAATAAGTGTTTGGAGAGTTTTAAAATTCAACAATGGTCAAAATACATGTCACCTCCGAAACAACGGCTTTTCATAGATTCATCAGCAAAACCAAACTCACAATCGGTGATCCAAACAACTTCAAACACACACAACCTCCGAAAACAGGTCGAGAGTCAATCTTTAAAAATCCTCCAACACTGAAGCACGACCAAAAGGTTCAACGGATCCAATGATTAAAAACAACGTTAAATCATGAGGAGGGGCCCAAAATTTAACAAATTTGGGGAGAACGGTTGCAGCCGCAACAATTGGCGATTACCTGGTGAACCTAGATCTCTAGGTGATTGTTCTTTGAGTGACAGACTGTTTAACAATAAATGCATCTATTGAATTCTTCCAGCTATCCGGATTTCTCAACTGACGAAAGTGTGTACCTTTAATCATTGATGATATTCCAATTTGGGAGAGTGTAAACCAAGATTTTCAAGTCCAGATAACTCTGTTGAGACCAGAGGGTGAGTTTCATTATTACTTTTTTTTTTTCAGGTAGCAGATAGTTTGGACTCCACAGGGTTGTAGCATATGGTAAATAGAAATATTCGTTTGTTCCTCATTCCCATGCCACTTTAGCACTTTTTGTGCTTTTGGGATTTTGTCCCTTTTCATATGAGTCCTCCTGCATGCCTTTCTTATTGAGTTTTAATTCAGGATCCTCTATCCCATAGTGTCCTTTTGTGTGAGAGGTGTACTTAATTTTTCAGCTCACTGACGAAGAGGATCTTCCGGCAATTTAGTACTTATGCTTCAGCATCTGCTTTGATGTATGATGCTTGCATAGGAGTTTTTGACTCTTATTTGCCTTTTGGGATTCATTTCTTGGCATGGGATCATTTATATTTAATATACTGTTCACCTTTCTCCTTTCCATGGGTCCTCTGCTGTCGCTCCTTAGAATATTTTAAGTGTGACATGGATGGAGCCTCAACATAGTATTCCAGACTCTTCGAATCCAGTTTATTTCACAAGGGTTAAGCAGGACTTCAATGCACACAGAGCTTATTAGAGAAAACTGCTAAACTGGAAGAAGTTCTTTTAGAAACACATAGTCTGAGACCCAAAAATGTTGATCATTCCCAAACATTTTGATGTTATCCATGCTACCGTGGGTTCGTTCCCTTTATTGGAATCAAGAAAAACAAACTAAAAAAAACTGAAAAAACATGACTCAAAAGATAGCCAAACAGATTATTTATATACAAGATAGAAGAACTCAACGAAACTCAGGAAAAATAAGGCTTGAGAACCAAACCATTCACTGGTAAGTTCTCTTCCCACCCCTGTAGATATTGAAACTTATAAGTAGAAGGGCCAAGCCTTGCTGCAATCTAGAAAGGGACTACCCACAACTGCTGGAATTTAGTGTGCTTTCCTTTCTTGTCATGCAGGTGATCCCATTTGAGGACTAAGTGTCCTACTTCAAATTCTTTTGTTCCAGCTTTATGTTTGTCAAACCATCTCTTTACTAACTCTTGTTGTTGCTTAAAGTGTTCCCTAGCTTTATATCTACCCTCTTCTGCTTTCAGAAGATTACATATCCTCATCTGCAAAACTTCATTCTCCGACCCTCTGGACTCTCGAGCTATTATGGAAGAGGGTAGCATGATGTTGGGGGGAAGAATGGATTCTTTACCATACACGAGGGTATACAGTGACACTCCTATCACAGACTTGGGGGTGACTCTATTGTCCCAAAGGGTTTTTGGTAGCACTGAGTGCTAGCTCCTCTGGTTTTCTATCACATTTTTCTTTAAAATCCTAATCAGGTTTTTATTAGTGGATTAAGCCAGGCCATTTCCTTGTGGATAGTAATTAGCAAAATAGTGCAATTTTATCCCTTTATCATGAGCAAAAGCAGTTAATTTAATTGATGAAAAGTATGTAGCATTATCAAAAACTAACAAAACTGGAACTCCAAACCTAGTCATGATGTGGTCCTGTAGGAAACTGATGACCTCGTCTTGATTTATCTTGCGCAGCGAAACTGCTTCGACCCAGCGAGTGAAATAATCGGTCGCAGTCAGAATGAACTTGTGTTGTAGAGAGGAATTTGGTTTTATTTCTCCAATGATGTCCAACCCCAATTGCTCGAATGGTTCCGTGATCATTACAGGCTTTAGGGGTGCTGCTACTTTAGGCTGTCTCCCACTACACCTTTGGGAAATATCACACTTCCTGACATGTGCGTGTGCATGTTTGAAGAGCGTAGGCCAATAGTAACCAGCTCTGAGGATTTTGTGGGCCATAGTATCTCCTGAATAATGTCCCCCAGCAAGACCGTCGTGCAATTCTGACATTACTTTCTTCGCATCTTCCTTTTCTAAGCATCTGAGAATAACCCCGTCATAATTCCTTCTAAATAATACTCCTTCAACAAGTAGATAGGAGGATGATTTAAGACACAGCGCTCTTCTTTGCTTGGAACTCCAATGTTCTGGCAACAACCCTGCCTGCAGGTAATGCACAAGGTCTCTATACCAAGACTCGGGAGCTGTAAACAAAGGACATACCTCCATTATATGTAATTCGGCTTCATCTTCCCAGGCGTGTTCTTCATTTTTTTCATTTTCAGTCATCTGTTTGCACAACCCTTGTCCTTTAACTATAGACGCTGGCTTGGATTCAAGGTCGTAATCTTGAAGGGTTGTTACCCAGTTGCCTCTTCTTTCTCCTAACTCCTTTTGTACAAGAAGAGACCTTACAGCTAGGTAGGGGACGATCACCTTGGTTCTATTTTTTAAAATATAAGGCCTGAATTGCTTTACTGCTTTGAATATAGCGTAAGCTTGTTTATCAACAGCTCGGTAATTTAATTCGCCCCCCTGTATACCAGTACTCATAAAGGATATTGGGAATTCATCCCCCCCATATTCCTTTTGGGTGAGCACAGCTGCTAGTGAATCATCAAATGCAAAGGTATACAAGATAAAATATTTGTCGAAATCTAGGCTTTTCAAGGAGGGTGCGTGTGCAACAGCAGTTTTGATTTTGCTGAATGCGCTCTTCTCAATTTCAGTCCACTTGAATAGTGCATTTTTCTTTACCATTTGCTGCAACTGCTTGACAATCTGAGCAAAATCAGGCACAAATCTTTGCACGAAGTTTATCATTCCCATAAATGAGTGCATCCCCTTTTTATTATGGGGCAAGGGGATTTGTTCAATAGCCTTAATTCTTTCTGGATCTATAGAGATTCCTTTCTTCGAAACTATGTGACCCAACAACTTGCCCTCCGTGACAGCGAACACACACTTCTTAGGATTGAGTGAGATGCCATATTTTCGACAGCGTTCGAAAATTTGCCTTAAGTGAAACACATGCTCTTCTCTTCTCTTCGAGAATATTGTAATATCGTCAAGGTATACTACATCACTTCGACCAATCAATCCATGGAAAGCTATGTCCATAGCCCTCTGAAACGTTGCTCCAACATTTATAAGCCCAAAGGGAATTCTCTTGTAGGCAAAGGTTCCCCATTTGGTCCTGAACGTGGTCTTTAATCTGTCTTCTTCGGCTACTAATACTTGATTGTAGCCAGAGAAACCGTCTAATAACGAAAACAGTTCAGAACATGAGACCATTTGTAGCAATTGTTCCATGGGTGGCACAGGATAGTTATCTTTGTTGGAAGCGCGGTTTAGATTTCTGAAATCCACGCATAATCTGATTTCTCCAAATTTTTTTCTCACTGATACCAGCTTTGATACCCACTCCGAGTGTCTGACCTTAAAAATGATTCTAGCATCCAATAATTTCTTCACTTCACTCTGAATCAGCGGCTCCAATTTTGGATGCATTTTTCTTAAAGGTTGCTGATATGGCTTGACACCAGCTTTGATGGGAATGACATGTTTGATGATGCTGGTGTCATATGTTTTCAAATATTCGTATGTCCATGAGAAAACATCTTTATATTGTTTAAATAGACTGACGAATTTGTCTCTTTCTACTGGTGAACAACATTTGCCGAGATTCACAAATTTAGGACTCGCCTCAGCCCCTAAATTTATTAGCTCGAACTGTAGAGATGAGCTGTGAGTCTTCACGTTGGCTGGTCTTCTGAACTTTTCATTTAAATTGAACATTCTTTCCAACGTTCTGACTCCTTTAGGGATGAAATTGTCATATTTCATCTCAGCCTGATGTTCTTCATCATCTATAACGCCCCTTTGAACACCTCGTCATTTGTTAAGCATTATATTATCTGCTGATCATCGTTGAACACTCGCAGGTTGGTGATCATATCCAGTACTGAGGGCCTGAAAAGAAATTCGACAGAGCATCGATTATTAGTGGGTACGAGCCTAGCGGCTGATGTAGCCAACAAGTCAGCTACTGCATTTTTAAGTCTTGGAATTGAAATAATATTGAATGCATTAAAACATTTAAGCAGGTCCCATACCTCATTTTGGTAAGCTTTCAAGTGAGGGGAAACACAATGTATTTGATTCCGGATTTATTTCACAATAATTTCAGAATCCCCAAAAACTTTTAGATTACTTACCTTTAATTCAATCGCTTTCCTCAAACCCTGCACCGACGCTTCATACTCAGCGGTATTATGAGTACACTCAAAATCTAATCTACATGAAAGAAAATGTTTATTCTTCTGGGGGTCGATCAGGACACAGCCAGCCCCTGACCCCTCTAATGTCTTAGAGCCATCAAAAAACAAAGTCCAAAAATCACTAACTACTGAATGTGAATCTATTCCTACTGCTAAGTCTACTATTTTACAGTCAATCTCATCAGCCTGTGAGAATCGAAGGAGATCAGGCTGAGTGTTAGATGTGTTGATGGCTTCTTCTGCTTGGTAATTTCCTGGTTCCAATTCAATAAAATAATTTCCCAATACAGACTCCACTGGTTCATTTTTCTCCTCCAGTCGACTGACATTGTATTTCATGTGAGGCTCTCTTAAAATCTTAATCTGGTTCAGACTTCCTTTGTATGGAAACCACAGATGCGACCAATTTGAGGAAAAATATCCATTTAGTTTGGCCGACCAATCTCTACTCAGGACAAGACCATACGCATCAGGTATATCAGCCACCACGATATTAATGACCTGGCATACTTTATCATTTGATGCTAGATGGACTAGGACATCTTCCATCTCACCCATTACCTTTACATTTTTCATGTCCAACTGAACAACTCTCCAAGTTGATGGCTTGGGCTGCCCATTTATCCTTTTACAGACTGATATTGGCATGACATTAACTGATGCCCCTGAGTCTACCAAGTAGTTACATACATTATGATTGAAAATTTCAAACATGAGGAGGAACGGTGGATGCTTGCTTTTAGACTTACCTCCAACGCTGGTTTCACTGATTTCTTCTTCTTCCTGAGGCTAATTGTCAGTGGGAAGCCCCTCATCTGAAGCTTTAAGTGATTTCAATAATCTTTCCTTTTCTTGTGGTACTTTACACATTTCAAACAGTGAAACTTTTTCCTTTATTTTCTTTATGTCCTCCACGATATCATAATCCATCTGTGGCTCAATGAGGTGTGGTTTATTAGCAGTCACCTTTTCTTCATTGGGCTTGACCAGCGTATCTTTTTGCCTAGGATCTTGGCTGGTAATAGTGAATTCTAGAATCTTATCGGCTAAGGATTTATTTTGAAATTTCTTTACATTTCTTTGTAGCCTTTTGATCTTTGGTAGAATGAGACTGTTTTCTTTAATTGGCCCTTGGCTCCTTGTTGCCACGCTGGTTTCCATAACGTCCCTGTAACCCTGATTCTTTTCCTCTTCCGCATCAAATAACGAAACAGAATCCCACAAAACCATGGTTTCCTCTTCTTGTTCCTTTGTTGACATAGTATTCTATTTTCTCTCTTCATCTTCATCTTCTGTTAATCTAGAATCCAACAGCTGATTCGTGACCAACGTCATCGAATTTATCCATTGAGGACAATTCTTTTCAGAGTGTGGATGTTGGTGGAAAGTACAAAAATTGTCCATGCCTACCTCTGTTAAATTCATGGATGCAGTATTGTGAGGAGGAGGTTGAGACTGATTGTTATCCTCTCTTTTCTTATAATATGGCTTATAAAACTTTTGTGTTTCCTTCTCTTTCTCCAAATCTATGATTTTGTTGGAAAGCTTCTGCATCATGTTTGCCATATTTTCATAATCTAGTGATTTCTCTTCCTTAGGATTAGTAAACAATAAGGCTTTCCTTCCTGCACCTTTCTCTCCTGACTGTTCTGGATAATATTCAATACTTTCTCTTTCATCTTCCACTACTTCTGCCTCTTCATAGGTCTCCGTCAAAGTAGGCTTGGCCCTAGCTTTGGAAAACATGGCCAAATCAGGGCCTAAAGATGAAGTATAATATTCAATCAGAACTTTGTCTGAAGGTTTATCCGTTTCAGAAAAAATATTGAGATAGGCTACAAACCTTTGTGTGAAACTGTGCACCTTTTCCTTTCTTTCTTTCTTCAAGGTGCATAGCCCTTTCATGAGGGCTGCATGATTTTTCTGAGTTGCATACTTACTTCTGAAAATTCTTTCGAAGGTATCCCAACCAGGGATAGAGTTAGCAGGCAACCCAAAGTACCATGATGCTACAACTCCTTTAAGGGTATGTGGGAACAGTCTGCAGACTACATCTTCATACTCCCCGGCCCTTAATCCTTCAATTGCCAAGTAAAAACTTTGTAGGTGATCATCTACTAGTATTTTCTCATTTGGGTCGAACTTGGGCAACATCTTGTCAAAGGCTTGAGGTAGGTCGTGTAATGGAGGTGTCAAGTTTAACGGTGATCTGGCTCTCCAAGTAGGTGGTGGATTTGGTGGGTTAGGTGGTGGATTAGAATTTACTCTTGCCATGAGTCTAGGTGGAGAGTGAGGAGGTGAGCCAATAGGAGTATGAGCGGGAGAACTGTGAGGGGTATCTAGGCCTTCTTGATTCAAAGGTAGCACAACTTCCTCTAAGGCTGTTTCTACAAGTTCTTCCCAGTCTCCAACCAACACTGAGTCTTCCACTATAGGACAATCTTTCCTTTTATATTCTCTTCTGGGAAATTTAGGGATGATTGGCAATTCTCCAATCTTCTTTATATATGCCCTGGTGTTTCTTCTCAGATCATTAAAAACTTTGTTGCCAACAGAATATAGATGTTCTCTTTCTTCCGGAATTGGATTATGAAGCCCACTGCTTTCAGAACTATTACCGGTGGAATAATCTCGGGAAAATGGGCTTCCTCGGCCAGCCATACACTGGTGGCCCTCCTTCTAGCACCAAAATTGTTGAGGCCTGGAAAATCGTAGGAAACTAGAGTAAGGGATTCTCCCCAATCAACATTCCCAACTCTCCCATGACTGTTTGGCATAGGGAATCCGTTCGGTTTGCGGTCCGGCTACCGTATGTCAAGCAACAAAAATAGAAGGTTTTACCAGTTGCGGCCCGGTCCACCGTGTATATTTTTGTATTTTTGAACTTAATGTATGAGATGCATATGCCTAACTAAATGCAAGGTGATCAGTATGCAGGGTGCAGTCACAACGTGATGCGCAGGTTCTTACCTCTCATCTTAGCGCTCAAAAGCTTCTAAATCATAGAAACAATAATAAAATAAAACTAACTAAACTATCTCTAGAGAGCTGGATTAATTCATGAGTAATGCAATACTGTTCAGGTGTTATGGAAAATCACAGATAGTTGTTCTTCTAACCAAACATATAAATAGAAGTAAAAGTATACATGACAAGATAGCTCATCAACAATTAAAACATCCCATTACTCATAGTGGAAGAACGCCATAAAAATACCGAAGAATCTTCAGACAAGAACATAGGTTCAATAAATTATAACACTCTTACATCTAATGAGACACAGCTGAAAATGAAATAGTTCACATTCAACATTGCTCATTTAAACGCATTGATCCATTCCACATAGCACTTTCTCCAACAGGTAAATTTTTTCACTTTCTGGTTTGTAAAACGAAATAGTTCCTCTTACAAGCAAAAGGTTTACAAGTTTGCCAAGGAAAAAGCTCTTTCTAAGTTCTACTTTGAAATATTTAAACTACAATGGCTGACCTCCTGGGCTGCCCCCCAATGTATGAACTTTCAGTTCTCCAACGCTTCATATTCCTCTATTTTTTCTATGCATGCTCATGATTGGCTGGGTAACTGCTGGACCTTTTAGAGCTGCTCCTTTGTCACCATTCATTTTGTCTTCTCCTTCATTTGTTCTTCTTGCGATCCTGCTATTTTCTGCTCTATCTCCACCAAACGTCCCGTTATGCCTTCATGCTGTGGTAGTCTGAAAATGTCTTTTGAATCCACCTGTGATTCAACAAAGTGTATCATTAATTGGGACTGAATTATAAAACAAAGCGGCAAATTATACCAGTTGAAATGACCAACCCAAAAGAAATGGCCAGGTGCACCACCATTATTAGAACTTTATCAAACATCGAAACCACTATTTTGTTATCCACGGGTTTGCACAAAACCACCAATGGCAGGAAACGAGGACTCATCGGATGCTCAGAGCACTGGCATCAGAAGCTAAAAATCTCACCCCAGCCGCAACGGCGGAAGAGAAAGAGGTCACGGACAAGCGACCGAAGGCGGGAAAATTCACAATCGGAAATCGGAAGGGTAACCATATTAGAAGCCAAATGAATTTCCCAGCCACAACGACGGAAGATACAAGGGCTAGAGACATCCGAAATGCGGGCGGGAAAACTCTCAATCAGAAGTTGAAAGGTATTAACATCGGACGTGAAAAGGCTTTCCGAGCTGCAACGGCGGAAAAGGAAAGGTTATGGGAAAGCAACTAAAAGACTGACGCATCGGCTGGCGGAGCGCTTTAGACTTCGGAGGCTTAACTACTTTGGGAGCCGCAACGGTAGAAGGGAAATGGCTATGGCTTCTGATTAAACAAAAATGATGCCCGCTCAATCGAAAAAAAATAAGTGTCCGGAGAGTTTTAAAATTCAACAACGGTCAAAATACATGTCACCTCCGAAACAACGGCTTTTCACAGATTCATCAGCAAAACCAAACTCACAATCGGTGATCCAAACAACTTCAAACACACGCAACCTCCGAAAACAGGTCGAGAGTCAATATTTGAAAATCATCCAACACTGAAGCACGACCAAAAGGTTCAACGGATCCAACGATTAAAAACAACGTTAAATCATGAGGGGGGGCCCAAAATTTAAGAAATTTGGGGAGAACGGTTGCAGCCGCAACATATGCTTATCCCATTGTAGTAAGCATTAAATAAAATATAATTTCTATACTCAAAAGCTGTATCTAGCAAATACATAAGTACATCAGTAAAAACCTGGAGTTCTTATACTCCGAAGGTTAAAAATTATATAATAAAATTTACAAATTCTATTATAATAAAGTAAGTTATTATCAAAATAATTTACAAAAACCCTAGCAAGTAAATTTAAAAAAATATTACGGGGTAAAAATCTAGTGCATTAACGCACAGGAAAATAACCAACAGAGAAATAACATGCTCGATGCATAGAGCTTAACCAACCAGTATACAACATAAACAAGAACTCAACACATTACTGAAGTGCTTTCTAAATAAAAGTTTTTTATTTAAAAGGAAAACGGTAAATATTAGTATATATCTTCGAGTTAGGGTAAAACCCTACTAGTATCGATATGTACAACAGAGTTAACAAAACTGAAAGAGTCTAATTGAGTATATGTACTGACGGCCTCAACCAAATTTCATAGAGTGAGGCTTTACAGCCTTTCCATCATTTACTTTTATATATACACAGTAACAGGATTAAAAAAACCAACATATACAGTCACGGCCTAAGCCGGAGGCCTCACATCAACCGGAGGGTTTAACATCAACAACAAACAACGAACTGGTCAACCAAATAAACCAAAACCACAAGGGTTTTGCAGGCTACGGCGGCCAACTGTTAAAGGAACCATAAGGGACCAAACAAGGAGGAATTGCCATGGATAACCCAGGGCTTACCCGTGAACCAGCAAGTAGTTGCCATAGCCTCGCGCTAACCATGCACAGGGATAAGTCGACCTATGAACAAGAAGAACGATATAGTAAATTTCTTGTGTATAAATAAATAACTGTATAATGAAAACAAAAACTGCAACGATAATGATTTTTTTTGAAATAAAATTTCTTACCTAAAATTTTATCGAAGCACGACCACCCATGAGTAGTAAAGTAACCACCAATGCAAGGAGAAGGAAACCCTTCATTTGCTACAAGAAGGGAGGAGGTTAGCACACAGCAACAACCAACCATGGATGAGAATAAGAATAGCATGTACAGCAAATAAATAGGCTCGGGTCGACACTTGTCATCCTGTCAAAGACAGTACTCTACGGTGAAACCCTATGCCCAGCAGCCTTGAAACGAAAGACTATGATTCTTAGTGCCAAGCCAAAGAAGAAGGGGACTCATTATAGTCGAAGGGTTCTTGTTTGAGCGAGCTGCGATGGAGAAAACCTAGAGAAAGTATCACTATCCTATACCAAGCAACAAATAGTTTCGTGACAGCACCTCTCCATTAAGCATTCAAGACAAGCTTACGAGGAGAAACAACAAGCAAGGAGACTGTCGGTAACAAATGCAACGACAGTGCAGACAAGATTAGGGTAGCAGAGCGGTCAGAGGTCCTGAAGGCGATGGAGAGAATCCCAAGCTAGGGTACGATATTTCCCTTATAACCATACGACACTTGCCATGGTGATGCCATGTCTCCATGTAAATTATTTGCATGCAGTGGGTATTTTTCCAATGGTCTCAACGAGCATTCACAAGAGGACTCACATGCCAATCATTGTTTTGCTGTGTCGAAGGTTCTACTATAATCCTTAGCCCGAATTCAACCTTTTCATAGGTCGTATGGAAACAAAGAAATCATTATTAATCAAACTATATCTTACCAATCAACAAAGTCGTGGGGGTTAATACAACTCATTGCCATATAAATCATGGTATACCATCGTTTACAAAACATAAATCAATATTTAACCTTATGTTCATCATGGGTGTAGTCAATACCATGACCCATTACATTTATAACATGTTATCTCTTCACTCAAATATCAAGCTATCAAAAGAGTATATCCTTATAATATCATAAGACAATTCTAGAAGTAAGGTATGGCAAATACTATTCTAGTAAATAATTATTTG
Source organism: Pseudotsuga menziesii (assembly GCA_001517045.1). Lineage (NCBI taxonomy): Eukaryota > Viridiplantae > Streptophyta > Pinopsida > Pinales > Pinaceae > Pseudotsuga > Pseudotsuga menziesii. The sequence goes on along the minus strand of LPNX010980600.1, from coordinate 50,579 downwards.
TGCAATCAAAAGAATATAACCTAGCAAGAGTAATAAGTTTATGACCTAGCATAGTATACAAGTTTGGGATGTATGAAATAAAAGATTATAAGACTTTAAGGTTAAACCATAGAATTTTCATGGGCGCGGTCTATTCCATGACTCTTTTATTATTTCAAACATGGCTTATTTATTAGAATAACTATAACTTTTGCTATTTGAAGTTATAAAAGGGATTTATAAAACAAACTTGGGGTAAATATCCTTCTTACTAATATTAACCTCTTTTACCTTGAATGTTTAATTATAAAACTAGCAAAGTTTGTATTTGAGCATAGTAGGTCTGAAAAGTTAAGGAGCTTGGAATTGAAAGTTTAATGATGTATTTTATCATAAATGGATAATATTTTTTTCAAGCAAAATATATGCAGAGAAATTCAAATTATCAATTATAATCCTTTTTAAAAGCAGCATGTAATAAAGTTGTAATCCCTTTAACCTTAAAGCTTAGAAAGAGGGTTCAGTGATGTATAAATTTCGTATCAAGATACATTCTATTCTTATTCCCAGCAATAACCAAATCCATCATGATGTGAATGTATTTGTGCACAATTTAAATTAGACCCTTGACATAGAACCGTGTCTTTCTTAAAAAAAAAAACTGCTTGCAAAGAATGATTCAAGACACTTTTTCACTTGACGACTAGGTTGGACATCGAAGAGTTCAATACGCATTAAGAAATATAAATTACTTCTACTAGAAATAAAGCGGTTGTCGCCATTACTGATAGAATTAAATCTCTTTTCCATAGCGTCTTAAAAAGAAGGACAGATTAAATATTTTACCTCTATAAGCCCTGGAAATTTAATAGCATTTATATTCTTTTACTGAGCTATTCTTGTGCGACGAACTTATAATTGAATGCTTTAGAATTTTGACAAGCAGCACCCTAACTTATTACCTATAAGTATGTAAGAGCGGGAAAACTTTCTGCGTTAGCTCGAAAGCTAAGTAAGCCCAGAATTTCATGACAGTTCCACCTTGTGGTCGCAAAGAGAAGACAAGTCAGTAAACTGAAAAAGAATTGTTCTTTAAGATAAACATAATCAAATAGATAATTTCAGATAATGAATTCATTAACTTATAACTAATTAAACATTTAGTTAACTGCTTTTATGAAAATTATCTGTATTTTAAAAATTTTAAATTTTTCGGCAAATTTGGGGTTCTGACATGTGGTATCAGAACACAAGGTTCGAACACTAGGCCTTGATGCAGCCCAACTAGCTTTCATAGAACAGTAAATTAAAATAAGATGCTAACATATATTTTGTTTTATGTTAAGAACATAAAATTTCCTTTTTCTGAAGTTTAACAGGTAGATATGGAAAATCTAGGAGAATATGCACAGGAGGAGTCTCCAGACACAGAAACAACACAATTGCCCAGAGAACCTATGCTAGAAGAGGTGACTTCCAACTCTTTAGAGTTGTTGCAGACTGTAAAAGATTTGAAGACTGAAATGGAATCAGTCAAGAGGGAGAATGAGATGATTTGAAGACTCAGGAAGAATTGAACCAAATTTTAATAGAAAAGTTTCAAACTGAAGGAAGGAGCAAAAGATCAGAATCTGAGGATTTTAGTCGTCAAAGAAGATCTAAAAAGATGAAGCTGGGAAAAACTGAAAGTAGTTCATCATTTGAAGGTTTCGGTGAATGACAAAGCTACCATACTACTAGTGATAGTAGTGAGGCTGATTTGTATGACAGAAAGAAGAAATACAGACCATATGAGGAAATTTCTAGGGAGTTTAAAAAGATAAAGCCCCCAACTTTTAATGGAGAGACCGAAAAAGGAGAGGAAACAGAGTCGTGGTTATCCGAGATGAAGAAGTATTTTCATATATATAATTACTCTAATTAGTTAAAGGCAAGGATTGCAATATATAATATTTCCGGAAAAGCTGACATATGGTGGCAAGACCTAAAGAGAGTCAAGGGTATCAGAGAAAAATAAGTTAATTGGAGTACCTTTAAAAGGTATTTCAAGAAGAATTTTTTGTCCGAGCAATATTACGAAGAAAGAGCTAAAGAGTTTTATGAATTGAAGTTAGGTTCAATGACCATGAATGATTTGAACAGTAAATTCTTAATCTTGCTTAGGTATGTACCTTACCTGGTAGACAAGAAACCTAAAGTGCAGCGATTTCTCAGCTGTCTACCGTATCATTTTAAAGACAGAATTGAGTATGATAACCTGAAGACTCTGGAGGAAGCCATGAGGAAGGCTAATTTTTGTTTTGAGCAGAACTGGAAGAAAGAAGGCTTAGCCATCTGGAAGGCTAAGAAAAATAACAATCAGCCCGAGTTTAAGAAGAATGAATTTGTACCCCAGAGGAATTTCAAGAATAATAAGACTAAAATTGATTCTAACAATAAGAATTTCCAAGGAAATAGAAATGGTACTTCCAATAATTCGAATAATTTTAAGGGCAAGGAAGCTACAAATAACCATGGAAATTTTACCAAGAGTTTTGAATGTAAGGAGCCTATTAAGTGCTGGGAATGTAATGGCCCGCACTATGCCTCGGTCTATCCAAACCGAAAAAATTCAGTCAGTAATATTCATACTGTACAGGACGAGAAGACAGTTGGAGAACTAGCAAGGAGTATGCCCTGAATTAATGTAGCTTTGGAGAACCACCAAGCTAACTATCAGACTTCCATAGTGGAAGTAGAAGGAATGATTAATCAGACCCCTGTAACCATTTTAATTGATCCAGGAGCTATTCTTAGTTACATTGCACGTCAGATCGTGGAAAAATGTAAGTTGTCTGTCGATAAGTTTGAGAATTCCTGGTTAGTTCAATTAGCCACTGGGGCAAAAAGAAAAGTAACATGTTCTGTGAAAGAATGTGCTTTACTTATGGATGAATTTAAAACTACAGTTAAGCTTAATGTTTATCCACTTGGCTCATATGATTTACTGATTGGCATGGATTGGTTAGATCAGCATAAGGTAGTTTTAGATTGTTACGATAAAACTTTTACGTGTTTTAATAGTGATGAACATCCAGTAAAGGTTAAAGGTATTCCTAGAAAAACTATAATCAGACAGATTTCTGATTTACAACTTAAAAGAGCTATTAGAAAATGATGTAAAGCCTATGTAGTAACTATTACAGATGAGGAAGGTAAAACTAAAAAAGATAAGTTAAAAATAGAAGATATTCCTGTTTTAAAAGAATACACTGACGTATTCCTAGAAGAAATTTCAGGATTACCTCCAAGGAGGGAATTGGATTTCACCATTGAGTTGGTACCAGGTGCGGTGCCTAGCTCAAAAGCTTTTTATCAAATGAACATTTTAGAACTTAATGAGCTAAAATGACAAATAAAAGAGTTAATAGATAAGAAGTATATTGGACCAAGTGTGTCTCCTTGGGGAGCACCGGTCATCTTTGTTAAAAAGAAAGACGGAACTATGCGACTATGCATAGAATAACGTTAGCTAAACAAGATGACTATTAAAAATAGATATCCGTTTCCCCGCATAGATGATCTGTTCGATCAACTACGTGGAGCCACAGTGTTTTCAAAGATAGATTTGAGGTCAGTATACCATCAAGTAAGAATTAAAGATGAAGATATCTTCAAGATAGCGTTTAGAACAAGATATGGACACTACGAGTTCGTCATAATGCCATTCGGGCTTACCAACGCCCCAGCTGTCTTTATGTGCTTAATGAATAATATAATGCATAAGTATTTAGATAAATTTGTGGTCATGTTTATCGACGACATCTTAATTTACTCTAAAATAGAAGAAGAACATAAAGAACACCTAAGTATAGTTTTACAAGAGTTGCGAGAACAACAACTCTTCACGAAATTTAGTGAGTGTGACTTCTTTAAGGATCAATTCCAGTACTTAGGTCACGTAGTGACTAAGGAAGGAATTTCAGTCGATCCTGAAAAGATTCGGGCAATCTAATATTGGTCGGTTTCTAAAGATGTAATGGATGTGAGGTCGTTCATGGGAATTACCGGTTATTACCAGAGATTCATTGAAGGCTTTTCAAAAATAGCAAATCCAATCACTTCCTTGCAAAAGAAAGGCAAGAAATTTGATTGAAACTCCAAATGTGAAGAAATTTTTAAGAAAGTAAAAACGTTATTGACTAGTGCACCTATTCTAAGAATAACATATCCTAATAAGGACTTCGTAGTATGCACTGATTCCTGTAATGATGGCTTAGGCGGTTTTCTAACTCCACGAGGGATTCACTTAGTGAACCTCTCACATAGCACGTGCAATCATGGAATATTAAAGAATACCCTTAATTTCTGTAGATATTGGTCCAAAATCCTTTTGTTGAAACCCCCTCCCAATACCTAAAACCTCCCCACCACCCATTTTTATACCCTAATCCTTATAAACCCCCCTAACCCTCCTCCCTAAACCCCTCATCCCCCCGAATACATGCAATATATTGGCCTTATTTTTAAGAAATTTAAAAACCACAATATGAACTAACGTGCTAGGATATTGGTCAACAAGTGAATCCCCGGTGTCTAACTCAACACCGGCATTTCATTTCCTATGAGTCTAGGAAGTTAAAAATTCATGAAAATAATTACGCAACTTATGATCTAGAACTTGCGGCTGTTATACACACCTTAAAAATGTGGCGACATCATTTAATAGGCAAGAAATTTATTTTAATGACTGATAATAAAGGACTGAAATATCTTCTAGATCAGCCTAATTTGAACGCTAGACAAGCAAGGTGGTTAGCCTTCTTGAGTGAATATGATTTTGAAATCTAGCACATAAAGGGTAAGGAAAATAAGGTGGCTGATGCATTAAGTAGAAACGCAAAGCTAAAATTTACAGCAGCAATCAGCACTTATTCTTCTTATTTAAATGAACAGCTTAAAGAAGGGACAAAACAACATAAAAATGATCAAAAATTGCAAATTACAGCTAAGGAAGAACCTACAGAAATCTTAATAAAAGGTTATAGTTTAAATGAAAATGGATTTTTATTATTTAAAGATAAACTGTATGTGCCTAATGTACTTAAGGTTAAGTTGTTAATTCTAGACGAAGTCCATAAAACACCATATTCAAGACACCCAGGTTATCAAAAGACTGTAACCATGCTAAGAAAAGAATATTTTTGGTCAAACATGAAATCTGAGGTAGCTGAATACATTGCTAGGTGTTTAGACTGTCAACAGGTGAAAACCGAACATCAACATCCAGCTGGTTTGCTACAACCTTTGCCTATACCTAGCTAGAAATGGGAAGTGATTAGCTTAGATTTTATTACTGGACTGCCCAGAAATTAGAATCAAAATGACTCTATTATGGTGGTAGTTGACAAGTTAAGCAAGGAAACACATTTTATTCCTGTCAAAACTACTTACAAGGCTGCCAATATAGCTGATATCTTCTTAAAGCATATTTTTTGGTTACACGGAGTACCGAAGGTTATAATCTCAGATAGGGATCCTAAATTCACATGAAATTTTTGGAAGTCCTTGTTTAAGGGATTAAATACAACATTGAATTTCAGTACCTCCCTCCATCCTCAAACAGATGGACAGACTGAAAGAGTAAATCAGGTGCTAGAGGATTTATTGAGGATGTATGTGAAAGATCAGCTAGGTAAGTGGGAAGACTACTTACATCTAACAGATTTCGCATATAACAGTAACCATCAGTCATCAGCTAAATTTAGTCCGTTTGAAATTTTATATGGACGTAAATGCAACACTCCTATCTCTTGGAATAATCAAGTAGATAGATTGGTGTTAGGACCAGAATTGTTGAAGGAAATGGAGGAAATTGTGAAACAAGTGCAGGAAAATTTGAAGGTGGCACATGATCTGCAAAAGAGTCAAGCAGACTTGAAAAGAACTCCAAAGGAGTTCCAAGTAGGTGAACATGTGTTCATCAAGGTAAGGCCAAAGAAAAGCTCTCTAATACTGGGGAGTTGTGCAAAGCTAGAACCACGTTACTGTGGTCCATTCGAAATTTTGTCTAGTATTGGTCAAGTTGCATACCAGCTAGCATTACCACCTAACTTGAAAGTACATAATGTTTTTCATATCTCTATTTTGAAGAAGTATGTTCATGATGCTACTCATGTGGTTGATTGGAATGTTGTACAGGTGGAACCAGAAGGAGAAATTCTGGTGGAACCAGACTGTATCATCGGGAGGAGGGAAATTACACTGCGGAACCATACCATTGGACAAGTGAAGGTGCAATGGAAGCACCTTAGTCCTGAAGAGGCCACCTGGGAACTGGAAAGTAAGATACGGGAAGCATACCTGAATCTGTTCCAGGGGACTACAGAGGATGAAGAATAAGTAACATTGAGGATGATGTTACATTTTAAGGGGGTGTGTATGTCACATACCCCAATTTTGTAAAACAATGTTATTTGTTTTAATTTGATTCCTAAGATAGTATGTTAAATTTAATGCTAAGTACGAACTGATGACTCAGCAGAGTCAAAATATGTGGAATGTAATTCTGAATATTTTATTTTTAATAAATAAAAAGTGGAGACAACAGCTTGGGAGAGCTGTTAATAAGAGTGTTACTGGTCAAACTGGTGGAAGGAACTAGGTGGAGAGCAAAAGACAAGTGGCAACATCCTCAAACACTTCCTATGTTGCAGGTGGCAACTTCCCTACATTTGGGGTCATGATCCCCCAAGAAAGTGGGATCAGAGTAGGTGGCTCAATAAATGACAACTAACCCAAAAATACCTAGGCAATATTTTAAAAGTACCCAATGTAGAGAGCTGAGGCTGCTCAGATATTTTCCAAGAGAAGAATCATTCAGGTGGAATGCACTTCAAGGAATTCATTGGGAAAAAGGGAAAACTCTAAGGAAGGTGCTTTTGAGAGATAATCTGCAGTAGCTTGGTCTGATGCAGCTTGTTAGATGAGAGGTCTAATTTATAAGTTCAGGATTGGTATGGAGTCTAAATACTGGTACTCGATTTTTGCTGCACCTAGTTCCAGCCAGGGAGACCAGAGAAAGCTCGGGGGTCTTGAGGAGTCGTTATTTGAGCGCTCTCTAGGAGTTGGTAGGGAGGAACGGCCTCCCATTGCTGTTGTCATCCAAGCTCTAAGAACATGTTCTGTTGTTATTTAATTTCTGTGTTATTCTTTGTGTATGATTGAATGATGTATTTACAGTTTATGATGTAGAAACTTAGAGGATAGGATAACTTAGTTTGTTTTAGTAATGAAATTATGTTTAATAAGAGACAAACCCTACCTATGTTTTTCCTCATCTGGAGTGATCCAGATTGTACTCCAGCACAGGTGGTGAAATTATATAAAGGGAGTATGATGCAATATAGAATAAAATGTTAGTTTGTTTACGAGAATGTTTATTTTTATTTTACTACTAGAAGCAATAGCATTTTGTACATGGAAAAGGATTAGGGTTAGACCTAGACTTTGAATGATAGATTTTAGAAATGAAGAAAGAAGCTTTATCTTTTTACTGACAGTAATATGTTGGGTAGATGAAACAGTTCTTTTTGCAGTAATCATTTTCGAAACCTTTATTTACTTGAAACAAAGAGAATAAAATATATAAAAGTTAAGATATGCAGCGTCAGGATATTTTAGAATATTATTTATTTCTACAGGATATTTCTTTTCTATATAGAATTAAATAAATATTGTATTCTCCTTTTATAACATTTGAACTACGAGGGAGGATAGACTATTTTTCTTAGATTTATTTTCTAGAGCTAAAACTAGTAGATGTAAGATTTTTAATTACGCTGCAATGTAAATAACTTTTCATTTATCTAACAGAAGTTACCTAAGATATTTATCTACTAACCTATCTTCTAGGAATTTAAAACAAATACTATCATATAGTTTACAGGTTGGAACATCAATAGTTTATTCTTTTCTTTATATTATAAACACTAATACTATAACAGCAATAGAATAATACAAAAATCTGACATGACCTCTTATAAAGTATATTAGTACATAAGCATAAGAAATAAACAGAAAAACACTTCTTATTATACACCTTCTATGGACTAAGTATAAAGGTGATATATAATTATAGGAACAATATTACTAAATGAATAAAGTAATATACTTATCCCATTGTAGTAAGCATTAAATAAAATTTAATTTCTATACTCAAAAGCTGTATCTAGAAAATACATAATTACATCAGTAAAAACCTGGACTTCTTATACTCCGAAGGTTAAAATTATATAATAACATTTACAAATTCTATTATAATAAAGTAATTTATTATCAAAATAATGTACATAAAACCTAGCAAGTAAATTTAAAAAAATATTACGGGGTAAAAATCTAGTGCATTAACGCCCAGGAAAATAACCAACAGAGAAATAATATGCTCGATGCACAGAGCTTAACCAACCATTATACAACATAAACAATAACCCAACACATTACTAAAGTGCTTTGTAAATAAAAGTTTTTATTTAAAAGGAAAACTGTCAATATTATTATATATCTTCGAGTTAGGGTAAAACCCTACTAGTATCGAAATGTACAACAGAGTTAACAAAACTGAAAGAGTCTAATTGAGTATATGTACTGACAGCCTCAACCAAAGTTCACAGAGTGAGGCTTTATAGCCTTTCCATCATTTACTTTTATATATACATAGTTACAGGATTAAAAAAACCAACATATATAGTCACGGCCTAAGGCATAGGCCCCGCATTAAGCAGAGGGTTTGGCATCAACAACAAACAGTGAACCGGTCAACCAAATAAACCAAAACCACAAAGGTTTTGCAGGCTACGGCGTCCAACTGTTAAATGAACCATAAGGGACCAACCAAGGAGGAATTTCCATGGATAACCCAGGGCTTACCCGTGAACCAGCAAGCAGTTGCCACAGCCTCACACCAACCATGCACAGGGATAAGTCGACCTGTGAACAAGACGAACGATATAATAATTATCTTGTATATAAATAAATAACTATATAATGAAAACAAAAACTGCATCGATAACGATTTTTTTTTAAATAAAATTTCTTACCTAAAATTTTATCGAAGCGCGACCACCCACGAGCAGTAAAGTAACCACCAGCGCGAGGAGAAGGAAACCCTTCATTTGCTGCAAGAAGGTAGGAGGTTACCACACAGCAACAACCAACCATGACTAAGAATAAGAACAACAAGTACAACAACTAAATAGGCTCGGGTCGACACTTCTCATCCTGTCAAAGACACTACTCTATGGTGAAACCCTATGCCCAACAACCTTGAAATGAAAGACTACGATTCTTAGTGCCAAGCCAAAGAAGAAGGGGACTCATTATAGTCTAAGGGTTCTTGTTTGAGCGAACTACGATGGAGAAACCCTAGAGAAAGTATCACTATCCTATACCAAGCAACAAACAGTTGCGTGACAGCACCTCTCCATTAAGCATTCAAGACTAGCTTACGAGGAGAAACAATAAGCAGGGAGACTGCCGGCAACAAATGCAACAATAGTGCAAACAAGAGCAGGGTAGTAGAGCGGCCAGAGGGCCTGAAGGCGACGGAGAGAATGGAAAGCTAGGGTTCGAGATTTCCCTTATAACCATACGACGCTTGGCCACGGTGATGCCACGTCTCCATGTAAATTAATTGCATGCAGTGGGTATTTTTCCAATGGTCTCAACGAGCATTCACAAGAGGACTCACATGCAAATCATTGTTTTGCTATGTCAAAAGTTCTACTATAATCCTTAGCCCGAAGTCAACCTTTTCATACGTCGCATGGAAACAAAGAAATCATTAATAATCAAACTATACCTTACCAATCAACAAAGTCGTGGGGGTTAATACAACTCATTGCCATATAAATCATGGTATACCATCATTTACAAAACATAAATCAAGATTTAACCTTATTTTCATCATGGGTGTAGTCAATACCACGACCCATTACATTTATAACATGTTATCTCTTCACTCAAAGATCAAGCTATCAAAAGAGTATATCCTTATAATATCATAAGAGAATTCTAGAAGTAAGGTATGGAAAATACTATTCTAGTAAATAGTTATTTGTGCAATCAAAAGAATATAACCTAGCAAGAGTAATAATTTTATGACCTAGCATAGTATACAAGCTTGGGATGTATGAAATAAAAGATTATAAGACTTTAAGGTTAAACCATAGACTTTTCATGGGTGCGGTCTATTCCATGACTCTTTTATTATTTCAAACACGGCTTATTTATTAGAATAACTATAACTTTTTCTAGTTGAAGCTATAAAAGGGATTTATAAAACAAACTTGGGGTAAATATCCTTCTTACTAATATTAACCTCTTTTACCTTGAATGTTTAATTATAAAACTAGTAAAGTTTGTATTTGAGCATAGTAGGTCTGAAAAGTTAAGGAGCTTGGCATTGAAAGTTTAATGATGTATTTTATCATAAATGGATAATATTTTTTTCAAGCAAAATATACGCAGAGAAATTCAAATTATCAATTATAATCCTTTTTAAAAGCAGCATGTAATAAAGTTGTAATCCCTTTAACCTTAAAGCTTAGAAAGAGGGTTCAGTGATGTATAAATTTCGTATCAAGATACATTCTATTCTTATTCCCAGCAATAACCAAATCCATCATGATGTGAATGTATTTGTGCACAATTTAAATTAGACCCTTGACATAGAACCCTGTCTTTCTTAAAAAAACAAAATTGCTTGCAAAGAATGATTCAAGACACTTTTTCACTTGACGACTAGGGTGGAAATCAAAGAGTTCAATACACATTAAGAACTATAAATTACTTCTACTAGAAATAAAGCGGCTATCGCCATTACTGATAGAATTAAATCTCTTTTCCGTAGCATCTTAAAAAGAAGGACAGATTAATGATTTTACCTCGATAAGCCCTGGAAATTTAATAGCATTTATTTTCTTTTACTGAGCTATTCTTGTGCGACGAACTTATAATTGAATGATTTAGAATTTTGACAAGCAGCACCCGAACTTCTTACCTATAAGTCTGTAAGAGTAGGAAAACTTTCTGCATTAGCTCGAAAGCTAAGTAAGCCCAGAATTTCATGACAGTTCCACCTTGTGGTCGCAAAGAGAAGACAAGTCAGTAAACTGAAAAAGAATTGTTCTTTAAGATAAACATAATCAAATAGATAATTTTAGATAATGAATTCATTAACTTATAACTAATGAAACATTTAGTTAACTGCTTTTATGAAAATTATCTGTATTTTAAAAATTTTAAATTTTTCGGAAAATTTGGGGTTCTGATTCATGTTACACAACTGAGCGGATTTCATACCAATAAATTCATAACTGAATCCTCTATCCATTGACGTATCATGCATGCATTTTGGCATTCATATGGGTTTTTTTTAATTAGTTATAAAACATACACCTAGAAAACCTGACAACAACTTCGAAGCAGCTCAAAGAAAAATCCGCACAGTAAAAAATACACATCCAAAAATTTCTTAAAAATGCACATCCCACACATCCATGCTTCCTCTTGAAAAGGGTATCTTTGTTTTTTCAATTTTTGAAAAGAGTCAAGAAAAATTTGGGATGGACACACATGTGTATAAAATGATGTTGAAATCAGATGTGGTCACTTTTGAAAAATAATAAATAATTGTATATTGCGAAATAAATTAACAAAAAAAATATGCACACCATAGTTCATTTTTTGTAGATCATGTTCATATATATATATATATATATTTTAAAATTATTATTGTAAGATTGAATTATTGGGGTTGGACACGAGCCACTTATTAACCTCTTCAAAATTGTAAGGTCACACGGTTCATTAAATGCAAACTTTCACACATTAAATGACATTGAAATATTTTTTTAAAATATCATTGGGAGGCCAACATAATATTCTACAATTTGTTTTTTTACTACAAGTCAAAATGCAGATGGAATATATGCGTTTCGAGGGATTCTATCTAGCACATGAGTAAAAAATCAGGTTTTCATCACCAAACTTGGCCAAAAAGTGTTACCCACCTTCATGGAATCACCCAGATGCCAAAACATTATTGGACAACCTACAAGGAGTACTTTTGGAGAGAAGAATTTCTAGTGGAAGAGGGATTTCTTCCACTTTGGGTAGGTCCTCGAATCCAGAAGATGAGGTACAAACCAAAGGAAGATGGATGGTTTTGAATCCCTATATGCTATGGCTAACATAGTTCATTCAGCATGTCCAGGAGACTCCTTCTGCTAAAGTTGCAATAACATTCTCCTTAACATGCATGTGTAGGTGTAGTATGTCATTTCAATAGCTCTCGTAGTTAATCTTTTAGCTTAATTGGACTCATTGAAGTGACTTTGAACCTAATGTTATGCAGGTTATTCTCCATATAGAAACTACAGGAGTTATATTGAAATTGAAAGCTTTGGAAACTGGAAAACCTCAAACAGTTGATGTAGCAATTCAGTTGGCGAACAAAGAACATATGATTTGGTAGGTTAATGCTAGTCCCCATTTCAATGAACATGGAACTACTATTGGGGTTTTCATGGTTTATGTCAATATTACTGAACATATAATGTTTATAATTGTAGTTTTAATAGATAAGCTACCTGAAACTACAAAACACTTTTGTAAATGTTTTTGGTTTAAAATTTAAAGTTAATATCATTGGAGTTGTTATTTTTAGGTTTTTGCATTTTATAGATAGGCTATGGCAATTGAGATAAGGATATTTGTGAAGTAATTAGAACAATATATTTTTGACCAGATAAATCATAATACTAAATTTGAAATGGGACATCAAGTAAATAGGGTCATGTATTTTGTTGAAAACAGAAAAATGTTGCACTTATTGAACTTAGTAAATTAACCAACAATCTTGTGTCACTGTTGAATAATTTGGCAACTTATGGTATAAGATCTAATACCGACTTTGGTAATAATAGAAATATTTAACTTAATATTGACTATGGACTTATTTTTCCATAGGAGGCTTATTCACATAATAGGATTTGAAGCATTTATAGATATTTGAATATTCAAATGTTGAAAACCACTAATATGAAGGCCAATGATAATGTATGAATGTGCCAAATGATTAGGGTGTAGGAAGGCAATTTCATGGAAGAAGACTGGGAAACATCTCTACTTACATACCATCCTTTGGGAAAATCCTATATAGTATAAATACAATCATCCTCTACAGAATCAACCTAGTATTGCCTGAGAATTGTAACGTTGATCCTCTGTTTTCATTGTGTGCAGGGCCATAAAGGACAACTCTTGTTTTCAGTTCACCTTCTCTTGTTCCAACAAAGCCATCTCATCAAGTGGCTTACCCTAAGGTATCACTTCCCTATTCTCTTTTTATTTATGTTTATTTCATATTTGGCAAAGTAGGTTTATATAGCTTTTCTCACATACACAATTCATACATTTTACTTTTTTGTTGCACTAGCATTTCCAACCCATGTTTGAGTACATTTGTTACATTTTTGCACCAAATCATACATAGAAGAATGGTGACTCCATAGGTAAAGAGATATATTATTTATTCTTTTGGATGTTGGATTTGAGACTTTCTTAAATCATTCATTAGTTTCCATAGTTGTCATGTCATTCACTAACCACATGACATATAGGGGTGAAATCCTTCACATATTGCACTATGTATGCAGGTATATACCTATGCAAATGAGCATAATTGTTTTGTGGATTCATTCATTATCTTTCATGTTGAAATCCATTTCCTGGTTTAAAGATGAGTTTTATTTTTCTTCGGTACTAAATAGTGCAGATTTAGACATTCAAGTTTTATTTTAACCAATTCTTAAATTGAATTTGTTAGATTAGATTTTCCTATATTGCAAATGATTGTTGTTAGCTGTTGAACATTATAAATAATTTTCTTCATTATTTTTCTACTTTATAGTTCACTGTTTTTCTACTTTACAAGTGATATTTTTTTATTGGATTTTGCAGGAGTGAGCTTAACTTATAAGTGGCCCATTCAGTATAAAAAGCCTACTACTAAGGCTTTTCCATTCAGTATGAAGAGCCTGCTGTTGATGCTTTCAAGTTGTTGACATGGGATCTAAGTATGGTTTAGTGATGAGTATGCTTTTGAAGTTGTTGACATGGGATCTAAGTATGGTTTTGCAGCCAAGTGCAAGTAGGATGGTTTAACCATTGTAATATTTTGAAAAGTGATGATTTTCCTGTAAAGTTACATGGAAATTAATATTGGTTTTTGAGAAAACTCATATTTATTGTAATACTTTTGACATTTCATATAATATAATTTATGTGGTTTAAAACTTATATATATGGTTGTACTTTATATTATGTAGTTTTGTAATTATTAACTAATTAATGTGATATTGCATGATTTACATGTGTATTAGATATTATTTACAAGTGTTGTAATTAATTATAATGTGACATTGCATAATTCACATGCGTATTAGGTATTATTTACAAGTGTTGTAATTAATTATAATGTGACATTGCATAATTCACATGTGTATTAGATGAGGATAAATAATGTATGATTCTTTTTTTAATTTAAACATAATATCATATTAAAAATTTATATTTATTAATAATGGACACCATTAAAACTATTAAAATATAATGACTACACATACAACGACTAAAAATGACTAAATTAGTGACCAATAAATGATATTAATGACCAAAATCCGCATATAAAATGACTACAAATTGAGAGATACATAACCAAACAATGATATATAAATGACCAAAAAAACGACCAAAATTGCATATGAATGACCAAAAAGTAGTTTTGGTGGCTATGGTCTTTTATTACGCGACCAAATTTGGTCATATTCTAGCTTGTCATGTGGTCATATATTTGGTCATTGATTCAAACATATTACCAAATGAATGACCAACTAAGAATCTATAAATGAACAAAATAAAAATGACAAATTTTGGACGCATAATAAAAGACCATAAATTAGCCACCAATGATTGCCAAACCAAAAGTGGTCATTAATATGCAGATTTTGGTCATTTTTTTTGTCACTAATATCTCATTGTCCACTAGTAGATGGATTATAGAAAAAAACATTCTAGTTGCTGCATATATATCTCTTCTTTCATATCTCAATGCATAAAGGCACTTTTCACATCCATGTGATGTACCTCTTACTTCGTGGAAACTGCAATGTCCAAAACTAGTCTTATGGAGTCCATCTTTGCAACATGTGTAAAGGTATCATTGTAGTCAATTACTTGGACTTGGGAGAATCCCTTGGACACTAATATTTCCTTATACTTCATAGGAGATACATCAAAAAAAAATTTGTCTTGAATTTCCATTTTCATCTGACTAGATTTCTCCCTGGTGGAAGACTAATTAGTTCCCTTGTGTCATTCGTCTGGAGCAAATGGTATTCCTCCTTCATGGTGTTTTTCAATATTGGATATTATTATGTTTTTTCATATGTTTTTTGGTCTGATTCAAACATTATATAAAACATTTCAACAAATAAATGGTCTTTGATAGAAAGGGAACTCTCGAATTGAAATCTAGTCCTCCTAGGATCACTAGGATTTCTAGCTAGTTCCTCATCTACATAAATGGTATTCGATGCCCACTTTGGCCTTGTGGTTTTATTAGTATGTAAAATTAAATAATAATTATCATAAATATCATAATAATAAAACTTATAATCCTCTTCACTTACATTCAAATGTGGAGGAGGTGAAGAGGACTCTCCAATTTATGTTGCATCCATGGGCTCTTCTTCAAACTGAACACTCATTTCAATAAAGTATTTTTGAATTCTCATGTTGATCAGCTTATATCCTTCAGAATATTCAAAATACCCAACAAATATGAACTCTTGAATTTTATGTTCCAAATATTTTCTCTTGTCTAATGGAATTATAGCACATGCCCTTGAGACAAAAATCATAAAGTGTGACACATCTGGCTTGTTCCCACTCCAATCTTCAAAAGGAGTGATTCCATCAAGTTGCTTATGAGGAGCCATATTTTTCATGTAGGATGCATATTTTATAGCTTCATCACAATACTTTGGTGGTATATTCTTAGACTCCATCATACAAGTATCCATCTCCTTGAGGGGTCTATTCTTCCTCTCAGCAACACCATTATGATGAGGTATGTAAGGAATATAATGATGCATATAGATACCTACATATTTAAAATATTGAATGAACTTATAATTGAAATAATCACCACCATTAACATATCTGAGGATCTTTATTTTCCTCCCATACTAGTTCTCAACCAAGGCTTTGAAAGCCTTGAAGTTGTCAAAAAATTTAGACTTGAGTTTAAGGGAGTAATCCAAACAGTATCTGGAAAATACATCTATGAAGGTAAGGACATACATGGATTGACTCATGGATATATGAGGAAAATTATGATAAATTTCATCATGGATGAGCTCAATAGGTCTAAAGGTTTTATCATGACTGGCTCTATCATATTTATGATTTTTATGTTTTCCTAGAATGAAACCCTAACATACTCTCTTGAAAAACTTGATCTTTAGAAACTATATGAACATGTATTTTTCACACCAATATTAAAGATATTTGTAATTTAGATGACAAAACCTCTCATCCCAAATATTAATAGATTCATTAGAATGAGTGAGGAGCTAAGAGGGGTTTGGGAAAGGAATGAAGTGTGAGAACTTATACACATTTGAACTATGATCCACAAAACCCTTAGCAATGACTCGACCATTCACAATATCAGAGATATAAACATCATTGGGAGTGGAAAAACCCTTATTAGGATACCTAGTGTGGGTCATCTGGTAAACTGAAAAGAGTTTAGCAGCAAGACCTTGGACATATAAGACATTGTTGAAGGAACGATGGTCTAAATCTATGCTACCCTTACCCTTAATTTTAGTTTTTGATCTGTCTCCAAGAAAAATCTTTGGGCCTTTCAAATCATAAAGTGAGGATAAGTCCCCTCTTGTTGAAACCAGGTGCCTTGAAGCTACATAATTGATGATAAAGGAAGGATAACTTATAGTGCTTACAACTAGGGCATGAACTCTCTCCTTTTCTTCAGAACTAGATCATCCTTCCTTCTTCTTTGCACCTTTAGGAAGAGATATTTTGTTTTTTTTCGGGATTTGAGTCAACATGTATATTTTTTCTTAAGGAAAGAGCTCTCAAGATGAAATCCCTTACCATAGTATGCATACTTGGTCATTTCACTTTTACCCTTCTTCTTTTGGGAGCTCTTCTTCTTGGATTTTTAGGAATCCTAATGAGACTTGGACTTGTCCATTAGAGGAAATTTCAACTCAAAATGGGCCTTTTAAATATAATTCAAATTCCATGTCATCATGTGTTAGCCAATGAAATTTCTTTAAATTTGAAATACCATATAGGTCTTAAACACCTTTTTAATATAAATTTGCGGATAGGTATCATAAAAAAACTACTTTTTGTTTGTATTTTCGACATATCTCCCGGTGTTTTTACACAAATTTTAATCAGGAGATCTCTTTGGATGCAGAATTTAATCT
This sequence comes from Pseudotsuga menziesii, assembly GCA_001517045.1. Lineage (NCBI taxonomy): Eukaryota > Viridiplantae > Streptophyta > Pinopsida > Pinales > Pinaceae > Pseudotsuga > Pseudotsuga menziesii. Next base: position 33,036 of record LPNX010980600.1, on the reverse strand, counting down.
TGCATCCAATGAGTACCCACTCGGCATACTTTTGACAGACCCCGCTACCCCAAAAATAAGAAATACTTGAAAAAATGTGATGATGATGTCATCATCACATTTTTCAGGTATTTCTTATTTTTGGGTTAGAGGGATCCGTCAAAAGTATGTTGAGTGGGTACTCATTGGATGCAGGATTACATTACACATCCAACAAGCTCTCTCGATCGAAATTTGAGTAAAAACATCGGGAAATATGTCGAAAATACAAACAAAAAAGTAGTTTTTTTATTTTCTTCCTCCAAAATTAATAAATAATATTTTATTATTTTAACTATTATTTTATTAATTTTTTTTAGGAGGCCCATTTTGAGTTGAAATTTCCTCTGATGTCTACTTTTATCCGGAGGCTTCTCATCCTTATTCTTTCCTTTGGAGTCAACCTTGTATGTTGGAGTCATTTACCCAACATGCACACTTATTTGGTCAATTTTGGCCTATTTACCCACTTTCCTAAGCTTAATTGAATTACATGGCATCAGCATGAGCACACCCATGTCCCCCTTCAGTCAAGGAGGCCAACTAAGCCTTCTCCTTCTTTCTGGGAGGCTAATTGGGATTCCTCCTTCAAATAGGGAGCATTTCTGGGGTGATCTCAGTGTCATAAATGCACCTAATTGCTAACTCATTGTTACAATCAGTTAAGCTGAGTTTTGAAGGATCCTCCATTCATTATTTGATTTTTTTGTCATTATTTATGAACTGGAGCTAACACATGCGCCTACAACCACTTCTGATGACATGTTTACTTCAGTCCACTCCATCTTAGCTACTTGGAGTTATGGATGCGCTACCTCCTTTAGTTGGACATGCAGTTACATGTGATGAGTCACTTTCAGTTAGATTGAGTCATGTATTGCACTCTGCTTCAGTTAGGACTTAGTTGAGAGTCAGTTATTTATTAGCTTGCTGGTTAACTATGTGTGCTGACTGTGGCTGACATTCAGTTAAGCTACACACATCCATGCAATTCGGATGACATCCTTGAGTATTCTAATTTTCTTGGCATTCATGCAACTTACATGACCATTGTATTGTGTTACTCATTCATTATTGATTATACAGAGCTGCTACTCCTATTGCAGCACCATTATGCCATTTTCATGCTTACTTGTCTGAAATCTCTTATGATACTGTGTTTTAGTCCCTAGATTAATGTGACAGATTAATATGGTATCAAATCTTACGACGGGATGAAGCTCATTCTCTCAAAAAAATGGATTTTGACGGATCTTGCATGAACAATTGAGCAAAAGATCAAAATTCCAGCACTGCATAAGAAGCAAAGGCTTACCACTTAATACCCCAAGTTAAGGAATTGTTGATCAAGCTTTCTTGATCAATTATGCTAGGTGTGATGAAATCCTAAAATATGCAGGTTGTTCGACCTTACGGTGACTTTACTGTTTTGATTTGCAGGTTTTACAGGCTCACTGCATTCGCTACAACAGTTTGATATGGCTTCTTCCGTAGATATTTTGACTCCATTCAATTTCCATCAATGGAAAAGAGAAATGGAGATCTAGCTACATGCCATAGGACACTACCGAGTGACTATTGACATAGAAGAAGATCCTACTCATGTTATAGACAAGGCTAGATTCTTGAATAAAAAAGATGAAGCATTCATTTTCTTGTGTCTCTCTATCTCCAAGGATCTTCTATTCCACCTCTTGGGATTGAAAACTCCAAAAGAGATTTGGGACCAACTTACCTCCCTGTATGGAAAAAAAGATGACTTGAGAGTTTATCAGCTTGAAAATGAGTTGATGTCTCTTCAACCTAGAAATTTTTAGATCCTTAATGATTTTTTCACAAAATTCAAGCATATAGTCCTTTTGCTGCAGCAGTGTGAGGTGAAGAAGGAGGATTATCAGCTCATCCTTACAACTCTCTAAAAAACTGGATATAATTATTTGGTATTTGTTTCTACATTCCTTGTGGGGAACCTCACAACCCCTAGATGGAAGATGCATGCAGTCAATGCCTTCATTGAGTCCCTAACAAGTAAGCATGATAAGCTTGTAGATATGGGGATCATCACATACTCTCGTGATCAAGCCCTCTTTGCTTTAGGACCCAAGGATTTGAAAGGGAAAGGAAAGAAGTAGAAGAACCCCAAAACCAAATTCCAAGCTCCTAAGCCTAAAGTTCAAAACCAACAGCAAAAAGAACCTTCTCGCTCGAAGAAGAACAAAAACAAAGGCCACTATGGGAAGGAAAAAGTCAAGTGCTCATACTGCGGGAAGGGATTCCACCCTAAACATGCCTTCATGAAAAATAATCTTGATCAAGCTCCTTCTCTCCTTGAGAGAAATAACATAAATCTTCCGGAAATATTTCAGAGGAAAGAAAATCAAGATCGGGAATACCAGCATGAAAGAGGTCACACCCTCATGGAAAGCACTTCAAAGTCCATGGATCTACTCATATATTCTAGAGCTTCGAACTACATTATGGCTATCAAATACTCTTTTTCTTCTCTTGACACTAGCAAGAGCATTCCCATCTACATGGGAGATGACTCTACCATCATCTCAAAAGGACAAGGTACTGTAAATATTAAGCACGATTATTTTTCCAATGTTCAGTATGTACCATCTCTTGCATCAAACCTCCTGAGTGTCTATCAAATGACTCGAACTAGAGTTCCTAAGAGAGTATCCTTCATCACTGATGATGTAAAAATTACTGAAATTGCATCCGAGAAACTTGTGGGAAAAGCCTCTATAAATCATCATGCAAAAGCCTATGAGTTTTCCCATTTTCTGGAGGATGCAAAGCCCACAGCTCTGTTGACTCATGGAAATGAGGTTAGTAGGATATGGAATAAGAGGTTTGACCACCTAAACTTCAATTAATTGTAGAAATTATAGAAAAATTCCATGGTTGAATGCCTCCCGGTCATCAAAGCTACCACTAGAATTTGTAAAGGCTGTATTTTGGGAAAGCATCCTCAGCATAAAGTTGATCGGGGGAAGGACAGATGAGCATCAAAAATTTTGGGGCTGATTCAATCTGATATCAACATACCAATTCCCATCACATCCTTGAATGAATATCGGTATGTTCTTACTTTTATAGATGACTTTTCTAGATATACATGGGCCTTCTTCATCAAGAAAAAGTCAGATGTCTTAGAAAAATTCATTGAATTAAAAGCACTGATTGAGAATGCATCCAGGAAAAATATCAAAATTTTGAGATCTGATAATGGAGGAGAATATATGAATAATTATTTGTTTCATATATGTTTTAAAATTGGTATTCATATCCAAAATTCATTCCCCTACACTAACCAACAGAACGGTGTAACGGAGAGAAAGAATCGGTCTCTCAAGGAGATGACCACTTGCATGTTGGAAGCCAAGAAGTTGGTTGAAAATTTGTGGGCTGAGGACATGAATGCTGTTGTATACATTCATAATATATTTTCTCACTCATCCATGAAAGGGAAGACCCCTTTCAAATCCTACCTCGAGCACAAGCCGGATGTGTCGAATCTTAGAGTGTTTGGGTCCACTGCATGGGCCCGAATTCTGCATGATAAGAGGAAATATTTGCAACCACAAAGTGTTGAATGTTTGTTTATTGGATATCCTTATGAATCTAAAGGTTTCAAGCTGTTGGATATCAGAACAAAACAAATCATCATTTAAAGAAGTGTCCGGTTTGATGATCCTCCTCAAGAGGTAGAACTAGTGAAGGAGAAAACTGTTGAATTTCCATCCTATTCTACTGAATATCTGGATGATGAAATTGGGGGCGATGACCCTGATTTGAAACCTTTGGTATCTGATATTAGTGACCAGAAAGAATCAAGTTCAATTTCATAACCTGAAGTGCAAACACATCTCCCAACTTGGGCCAGACAGACACTTGGTGGAACTCAAACTGCACCTAAGTGCACCTGAGTTGGTGGAACTCAAACTATAGCTGCAGGAATTGATAGAGAAATGGTATATCCAACCCAGTGTGTCTCATTGGGGAGCACTGATATTGTTCATAAAGAAGAAGGATGGTACGATGCGGATGTGTATCAGTTACCATCAGTTGAACAAAATGACTATAAAAAATCGTTATCCACTCCCTAGGATCGATGACTTATTCGATCAGGTGGGAGGAGCTAGAATATTTTCAAATATTGACCTGTGATTCGGGTACCATCAGGTATGAATTCACAATGAGGATATTCACAAAACCACCTTTCGTACAAGTTACGAGCACTATGAGTTTGTAGTGATTCCGTTCGGGTTGAGCAATTCACCCGCGAAATTTATGTGTATGATCAACATATTTAGTAGGTATCTAGATAAGTTTGTATTGGTATTTATAGACGACATACTAGTTTATTCAAAGAATAAAGAAGAACATGAAGAGCACCTTCACGTAGTACTACAAGTTTTGAGAGAACACCATCTTTATGCTAAGTTTAGTAAATGTGATTTTTACAAACCACATATACAATATTTAAGTCACATTATCTCAGAGATAGGGATAGCTATGGACCCAAAAAATATTAAAGCCATAAAAGATTGGCCTACCTGTACTAGTGTTAGTGACATTAGGTCCTTTTTGGGATTAACCAAATATTATCAAAAGTTCATTGAGAACTTCTTAAGAATCACTTTCCCCATGACCGGTTAGCAAAAGAAAGAAAGTTCTTATGGACCACTTAATGTGAAGAAAGTTTTCAAAAGCTTAAGCAGCTTTTGATGACCGCACGGGTGTTATGGATTGCGGACTCCAATGGGAATTTTGTTGTTTGCATGGATGTAATAAAGGAAGGACTTGGAGGAGTCCTCTTGCAGAATGATCACGTGATATTTTATGAATTATGGAAGTTAAAAGAGCATGAGCAGAATTACCCTACGCACGATCTTCAGTTAGCTACCATCATCCATGCTTTGTGGATGCGGAGGCACTACCTCATGGGAAGGAAGTTCTTTTTGAAGACAGACAATATGAGTCTGAAGTATTTATTTGATGAACTGGATCTGAATGCAAGGAAATCCGGGTGGTTGGATTTCCTTAGTGAGTACCATTTCGAGCTAAAGCACATTAAGGGAAAAGAGAAAAAGGTTGCCGATGCTTTGAGCCGACAAACTCATATGATATATGAGGTGACTTTGAGTCAAACTGATGGATATTTACATGAGAGGATTAGAGAGGCCAACAGAGTTGACCCCTTCTATGTGGAAATCCTTAAGAAATTCCAAGAGGACAAGTTGTTTCAACAACAAAAGGAATACAAGGTAGACGAATCCTGACTACTATGGTCCAAGGATCGGTTGTATGGTCCAAAAGCAGGGGACCTTCGGTCCAACATCCTCATGGAATTTCATAAGGAACCCTACTCTAGGCACCTGGGATATCAAAAGATAATATCCATCATCAAGAGACATTTTTTCTGGCCTAAGTTAAAGGCCGATATTGTAATGTTTATTCTGAAATCTCAGGAATGTCAACTAGTCAAAGCTGAGCATCAACATTCTGTAGGATTGATGCAATCGTTACCCATTTCGAAATGGAAGTGGGAGGTCATTAGTATGGATTTCATCACTGGTTTACCAAAATGTAAGAAGAAAAATAATTCTATTTTTGTGGTTATCGACAAGTTGTCAAAAGAAAAACACTTCATTCCTGTCAAGTCGGCCTACAAAGCAGTGAACACTGCTGATATCTTCTTGAAAGAGATATTTAGATTCCATGGGATACACAAGGAAATTATCTCGGATCGAGATGTGAAGTTTACAGGAAACGTTTGGAGATATTTAATCTCCAGATTGGAGACGCAGTTGAACTTTAGCACTACATATCACCCACAGACAGACGGACAGATAGAAAGAGTAAACCAAATTGTTGAGGACATGTTTTGGATGTATGTCATGAACAACCCCACTAAGTGGGAGGATTACCTGCATCTCAAAAAGTTTGCATATAACAATAGTTGTCAGACTTCGGCCAAGATGAGTCCCTTTGAGGTACTATATGGACAGAAGTGTAGAACACTAGTTAATTGGGATATCCTGGTGGATCGGCTCATGTTAGGGCCTAATTTTTTGATGGACTTGGAACAGATGGTTACCAAGGTCCAGTTGAATCTTAAAGAAGCACAATGCCACCATAAACGTTATGTAGATAGGTGATCATGTTTACTTAAAAGTAAAATCCAAACGAAGCTCATTGAGCATGGATAGGTGCGGCAAGTTAGCACCTAGATTTTGCAGACCTTTTGAAATACTGGCTAAGAAAGGGCCAATCGCATATGAACTAGCGTTGCCCGTGCATGGAAGAGTCCATAATCATTAAAGGGAATTTCAGTTTAAAATGGGCCTTCCAAAAATAATACAAATTCCATGTCATCATGTATTAGCCAATCAAAATGCTTTAAAATTAAAAAAAGGAGCACCTCTTAAAGAATTTTTTAATATAAATTTGGGGATAGGTATCATAAAAAATGTATTTTTTTGTCATATTTTTGACATATCTCCCTGTGTTTTTACTGAAATTTCGATCGAGAGAGCTCGCTGGATGTGGAATTAAATTCCACATCCAACGAGTACCCACTTGGCATACTTTTAATGGGCCCTAATACCCCAAAAACAAGAAATAGCTGAAAAAATGTGATGATGACATCATCATCACATTTTTTCAGGTATTTCTTGTTTTTGGGGTAACGGGGCCCATCAAAAGTATGTTGAGTGGGTACTCGTCAGATGCGTAATTTAATTCCTCTTCCAAAGAGCTCTCCCTATTGAAATTTGAGTAAAAACACTAGGATATATGTCGAAAATACAAACCAAAAAGTAGTTTTTTCTTTTGTTCCTAGTTCAAAATTAATAAATATTATTTTATTATTTTAACTATTATTTTATTAATTTTCCTTAGGAGGCCCATTTTGAGTTGAAATTTTCTCTATGGTTTTCCATGCATTTTTCTTAAAGAAATATGTTTATGATACTAAACATGTTGTTAATTTGTCCCTGTTACAGGTGGAACCTGAAGGGGAGTTTTCCCCTAAGCCTACTCATATACCGGGCAAGAGAGAGGTGCAGCTTTGAAAGTGCACCGTAGTCTAGTTGAAAGTGCAATGGAAGCACTTTGAGGGTGATGAGGCTACTTGGGAGAATGAAGCCACCATGAGAAAGGATTACCCCGCCTTGCTTCATGATGTCATTTCGAGTCCCTAAAACACTAGGGACGGTGTTGTTCTAACCGAGGAGGGATGTAACCTCCTGAATTTTGGACCTAACACTTATAGCCATGTGCCTATTGGTTATGATGATTACCTTGATGTTTTATTTTTATATTGGGTCAAAGACCCCACTACATATTAACATGATGATTTGTTTTATATATTGGGCATAAACCAATTATTGATGATATATATATATATATATGCTTGTTTGTGTTGGGCATGGACCTTGAAGCACATGATTAATGAAATGTTTTGTATTGAGCAGGAAGCTCTTGAGCACTTAAGTGATTGATAATTTTTGTTGAGCAAGGAGCTCTAGAGCACTTGAGTAATTGATGATTTGTGTTGAGCGATAATATCTGGAGCACATGAGTGCTTACCTTTTTGTTGAGCAAGAAGCTCTAGAACACATGAAAAGATAATTGGAAGTGTTGGGCATAAGCCCTAGATCCTTCCATGTTGATATTGAGCATAATATCTGGAGCATCGGATCTTTGGCCATTGTATCCCTAGGTGTATCGCACAAGTACATCCTAGCATTAGTGTTAAGCAAAGAGCTCTTGAATTGCATTGAATTGTAACTCCCTATTAAATCATTGAGTATGGTCTCTAGTAAGCATTAGGGGTTACTGAAAAGAATTTAATAAATGTCGAGTGAAAACGACTCAAGAAAAATATTGATCTCATCATACTTATTTATAAGTAATTAAATGAAATTTTGAATTTTTGTATTCTCATCAAGTACTATAGAGCTACCATGTTATACGAGGAAAATCCAACATGCAATGATGGTTAGAGTTTCCTAGCCTAGTAGACCTAAACCATCTACCTACTTGATCTTAATGAAGAAGTGTCATTAAGTCTAGGGATCATGGTATATGATGCCCAAAGACAATTGTTAACAAGTGTTATATTATTGTGTACTTTATACATGGTATGTATAAAGAATTAAATATACTTATAATATTAATGATTAAAGAGAGAAACAAAAACTCCATTCAATTATTATTTATTACGTAAAGATAATAAATAGCCCAAAAACCTAAAGAGTCTAATTAGGAACTAGTAGAAAATTCCTAAGTTAAAATATTAATAATTACCCAAAGTAATTGAAAAGGGTTAAATCGAAAAACCAAAGTTTCTTGATTTAACTGTCCCTTTAACTAAAAAGTTTGTCTATAAAGACTCAAGCCAAGGAAAGGCTTGGGGTTTTGATCTATCATCAAAGGAGTCATTTTCTTCCTGTTTTGCTCTCTGAGTAATTCTTGGAAAGCATCTTCCTCAAAGGAAAAAGGAGAACTGATCCAGATCTAATATGCCAGATATGAGACGCTACCTTAGGAGATGTAAGCTACTTGCATGTTGGATTCCAGCACGGGGGGATCTGAATTTAAACCAGGAACGATTCCAGGTCATGGTTGGGTGGAACATGGTAGTTCCCAAGTGATTTGGTCATCAAAACAGAGGTCATATCTCTCTTGAATTGTTAATGCTGGTTATTTGAGTGTGCAGGTTCAACCATTAACAGAGCTTCAATCTACAGGTATGAAGCCCTAGACTGTCTATTCTACTTTCCTAGAATAAATGGTAGCTATGTTAGGTAAATGATTAATTTTCATTTCCTAACCCAATGTATATGTTTCTCTATTTAAAACTGCTAATGTTTGCATCCTAGAGTATTAAACCTAGGTTGTAAGTGATTTCATATACCACGTTATCCAAGGTTTAATTATTGGTTTATTTCTGCAAGTTCAATTTATTTACTAATGTTCATCAAGGGTTCTACACCCTAGTTTAATATTTGTAGTAGTATTATTGACAAAACTGGGTTATGCACAAACTAGGTTATTTCACACCTTTTATTATTGTTCATTTAGTCTTTATATACTCTACTGACATATTCCATTTGTCAGTAGAGACCTGTTATAGATTTAAATAGATTAATCTTAGAATTAGGTTATAAATACATTTATGTATGACTTACAATATAGATAACCTAAGGTACTATCTGCAAACTGAACTAATATGTGGATATATAAACATATATAGACACCAAACCTAAACAAAACAAAAATACTGAAATGGACATTAAGCTTTACAGAAATGCCAACATTACAAACCGAGACAATACTAAAATGGACATTAAGCTTTACAAGACGAATAAAAAGCTATGAAGAAACAACTAGACATAGGATGTCAAACCATTTTCTTGAAGGCTGAGGGCAGGCTAGACACCATCGCTTGAGCCGGGACTAAGGCCGCACCAGGAAAGACCGCATCAGGCTGAGAGGGAGGAAGGACATGCTTGTTCTTTTTACCGCACCTTCCAAATCTATCCCACGAACACACAACTTATTCGAAACTTTTCCAGCAATGTAGAAGGTGACCATGAACCTTGAGGCAATGATATCTACCTTTTGATGGATCAGATGACATTCGCCATTATGGAACTTCCAGGATTTAACTAGTTCCTCGTCCCCTACCTGTTTCACTTCCTGTTCCATGTATGAGTGGCCAAAAATTTTCATATTGACCTAGTATTGGATTAGGAGACGATCGTAAGAAACCACGCGCCCCACAGTGGTGCTAGGGTCCAATACCTAGTCCACCACCTCCTGGTGGAGATCTTCCTTAGACATGTTTTTTACTGTATTCCAGAGATCCTTAGCCTTGCCCTCCACTTCCCGATGTATGTTAAGAGGAATATGATCTTTGAAGAAATCAACTTCTTCTTGGGCTTGGATTTGTGCTCGTGTAACCCCGCGGGGGTTCTTCGCAGTACCTTGCTCAATCGAGGAGTCACCAGGGGCTTTCCCCTTGACCATCAAATGTTTCGGGGCCATTTTCCACAGGAGGGGGATCAGGGCTAACGCAAGGGAAAAGGAGGAGGCAGTGATCCACACACAAGCAAAGAGGAAGGGCCACGTGGAGAACCAGCGAAACCGAGAAACAGAGAGCGAGATCGAGTGATGAAAGTGGGTTAAACAGAGGGGCACACAATAAAAAGGAAAAGATAGCATAATTATTCATCCTAGGATGTACCTTGAGAACGTCATGGCTATGATGCATAAAAAATCCCTCGTACCCTTTCCCATGGTGGATCCACTGCTGAAAATGGATGTCCAGTTGTTTCAACCGTCACTCCCAACCCCTCCCATCTTTTCACATGCAGCTCCAAAGAAAAATATAATGCCCAAGGACATCCACTGATGGATCCGCTCGCTTGCCAAATTGATACGGTCAGGAATCTTAATGGGGGCCTGTCATGGTGTGCTCGCATCATCTGTCATCTCTAACCACCACAACATTCGAGCGTGCCACTTGTGTCCCTCCCTTAAGCTCATGCGCAGCCATCTGTCAATAATGATGGGTGCAGTCATCGACTTCAAAGTTCTTGAGAAGGCCCCATTGGTGTGCCATCTCACCCTCCACCCCTGCATTCGCAAGGAGGTCCGCAGCCTTGTTGGCGTCCCATCTAGCATGGCTAAAAGAGACAGCTGAATGGGCATGGAGCATGTCATGGAGAGTGTCCAAGTGACTAGCTATCCTCCAGCTAGTGGAAAATTGTCCACTGAATTGGCCATACACTAATCGCCTCGCTACTTGTATCATAATGTTGGAATCACCCTCAATTATAGCAGGGAAGCATTCACTACGCACCAGGCATTCCATTCCTTGAATCATACCTTCGAGATCAGTGGAATTGTTAGTATCTCAACCAATGGCCCCCAAAAAGATGAAAATTACCCATCCTTGTGAGTCTCTACATAATCCCCCATAACCCGCATCGCCTAGGTTTCCCATGTATGGCTTGTCAAAGTTGAGCTTGAACAGCTGTGGAGGCGGTGCCAACCAAAAGTTAGGACTGGAAGGTTGAAGGATCTTGTCCCACTTGCGAAGCCCATCCATCTGAGTTTTTTCAAGTCCCCAAAATTCCCCAATGTGCACTTCGTCTGCAGGAATGAGCTTGTCCTCATTGTGCCATTGCATACTTCTGATGGAGGAGAGAAGGTTGTCCCTCACCGTCTTCCAAACCTTCTTGATGTAGTTACGCTTATCATGGAAGATTCTACCGTTCCTTTCCTTCCAAATGCACCACATGATCATTCTAGGTAAGGCATTCCATATGGTTCTAATAATTCTAGTTTTGAAGGTTTTATGATTCCATTCTGTTAGATTTCTATCCGGCTGAGCTCTCTTCCTGTCACTTCTTCGAAATCCAATGGCCCCCTTATCCCAAATAGCTGAGGCATAAGGGCAGCAATCCAGAAGATGGCTCATGGTTTCTTCCACTTGGGAGCACAAGCAGCATTGGGATGGACCATGGACACCATGCTTCTAAATATTCTCATAGGTGAGGATACGACCTCTGACCACAAACCAAGCAAAGAGACCTACCTTGGGCCATAAATTAAAGGTCCATATCTTCTTCCAAGTTTCCTCCTCCTCTACTTGATTCTTGATTTGAATGTTGTAGGCTTCCTTGATGTTAAACATCCCTCTATCCATGTATCCCCATCTCAGCACATCCTGTCCCTCCGTGATCCTTATGCATCGATTGAGCATTTCCTCCTGGAAAGCCTCCCAGTCTGCTGCCTCTATTTGGTTAGGTTTGTCGATGAAGTTCCAGCACCTCCTCCTGTTAATGATCCTCTCTTGCCAGAAGTGGTGCACTTGTATCCTTCCAGCCACCCTAGATAATTCCTGAATAGGAGTCCATATTGCGTTGTCACCGAGCCTCGGTAGTTGATTTCATGAATCCTCCCAAAACTTAGCATTCATCCCATCCCAAATTTCCCAAAAACTATGCTGTTGCACCAGATGTCTACCACCTTTAGTCTTTGTTGTAGCGAATTAACTGGGATAAGGGCATGTCATGTCTGTATTTGAGGTGTCATAATCGGGCCCATGGTTCGGATGTGTGGGTGACCCACCTCCACTAGACTTTCGCGCCTTAGACTTCAGCCATAATTTTTGGGTCTCTCAGGCCCAGTCCCCCTTCATCTTGGGACGATAGATACTGTCCCATCTAACCAGGGAAAATTTTTCCTTATGCTCATGATTGCCCCACAAAACATTACGTTGAATGCTTCGGATTTCACGAAGAATGGAATTAAGAGTAGAGAGGACAGAGAACATGTAAATAGACATTGCATGTAATGTCGATTTTAACAGGACAAGCCTACTAGGGAGGTTTAGAGGTCTTAGGGTCCAATTTGCTAGTTTCTATTTCATTCTATCAAGGAGTTCAAGCCAAGAGGTTCATTTAATTTTTCACATCCCTAGGAGGACACCTAAGTATTTTGAAGGAAAAGAACCCTTCGCGTAACCCAGGATGCGGATGATGTTCCTTTGAGTGGGTGGGGCTATATTAAGGAAGAAGACTTGGGATTTGGATGGGTTTTGCTGCAAGACCTAAGCCCTTGGAAAAGAGTGACATAAATTTTTTGAAGCTTCTCACTAATTGGAATAAAGGGTTCCCCATAAGCATAGTGTCATCGACAAATTGTTGGTGAGTTTGAGGGTCCATGTTATTTTGAAGACGAAGACGTCTCAGCTCTCCATTTTTCACCTGGGTTTGAAGGAGACAGCTCAGGCCCTCTGCCATTAGAATGAAGATAAATGGAGAGAGAGGGTCACCCTGCCTGATACCCCTGGATGGTTGGAAGGTACGAGTCAGGGTTCCATTCAGAAGAATGCTAAAAAAAGGAGTGGTTATAAGACCCATGACCCATTCAACCCAGTCTTGGCAGAAACCATAGGCTTCCAACATTATGCAAATGAATTGCCAACTTAATTTGTCATAGCCATTTTTCTATATCAAGTTTGATCAACATACCTGGTTGTCGTGAGCTTTGCAAGGAAATGAATAAATTCATGCACGAGGATGACCCCATCTAGGATCTCATGCCCTTCCATGAAGCCATATTGTTCTGGACATCTCAGGGAAGGGAGAAGAGACTTCAGGAGATTGGCGATAACTTTAGAGATAATCTTGTAGATCACATTATAGAGGGCTATAGGCCTGAACTTGTCTAGGCTATCGGCGCCCATCTCCTTGGGGATGAGGGATAGGAATTTTTCATTGAAACCTTTTAAAACCCCCTTCTTTAGTCTCGATTCTTCAACTATTTCCACTACCTCTCCCTTCACCATATCCCAGAAGTGGTGGAAGAAATTGGATGTGAAGCCATCTAAAGTAGGGGCTTTCCCCAATGCCATCTGATTGACTGCTTCTTCAACTTCCTGAAGAGAGACTAGTCTAATGAGCATCTCATTATTTTCCCTAGTGGCGGTAGAAGGAACTGAGCGCGTGATTTGAGCTATATATCTCTCCCTATCATGGATATGTTCATTGAGGATCTCTGAAAAATAGTGGGACAGTTCCGCTTCGATCTCTTCTCTGGTTTCAATCCCGCTGCCATCAATTTTTTTGAGTTTTTGGATTCTCGAATGGTTCCTGTTCTCGATCACTGAATTATGAAAGAACTTGGTGTTCTTTTCCCCATCCTGCAGCCATTGGACCTTGGATTTTTGTTTCTAATAAATTCCTTCCTATCTTTCTCTTTCCTTCAGTTGTCCCCGTAACTCTTTCTCTTTTTTCTACATGTCCTCATCCCATCCATCCATCATTCCTTTTGGACTTAGGAGATCAAGTTCAGAAATTAGTCTTTTCTTATCCTCGAAAATGTTACCAAACTATTCTTTTCTCTAGATACAAATTTTGGAATTGAGCATCTTAAGTTTCTACTGGAAGCAGAACATGGAAGTACCTATGGGGGGGACCAACTCCTACCACCACTAATGGACAAGATCTTTGAAGTCCTTATGCTCCATCCAGAACTGTTTAACTCTGAATGGTTTCCTCAGAGTGAAGCATGTCCAATCCCAGCTAAGGCTGATAGACCAATGGTCAAATCGTGTAGCTGGGAGCACGTCATCCATGATTTCACCCATACCGTGGACAATATTCTTTGAAACCAAAAACCTGTCCAAACGAGAGGAAACCAGATGCTCACCCCCGCATTTGTTTTTCCAGGTATGCCAACCATTTCCTATTTCCATATCCACAAAAGAGCTTTGAGTCTGGAAAACACCAAAATCCTCTTGTTACTTATCCAGAGTTCTCTTGCCACCCTTCTTTTTGCTGAGGTTGGAAATTAGGTTAAAATCCCCTCCCATCACCCACTGGTCCCCCTCCACTTGGTGTTTGTTCCAGTCAAGGAAATTGTTGAAGGCCTGCTTCTCCGGGAAGCTACTAGGGCTGTAAATATTAACAAGAGTGCCCTTCACCCTGGAATCAAGGTGTTGGAAGTTAGCCATGAGGGAAAACTTGTTGGCATGCCAGTTTGTGAGATCCATCACCTGGGGGCTCCAGAAAATTGCAATGCCTCTTGATTGTTCGACAGCATCCAAGGCCATGACCTGGCTACCTTTCCATATTTTACTTATGATTTTTTCCATTCCTTCATAACTACATTTTGTTTCCTAAATAAAGAGGATATCCGGATTCTCCTGCTTAATTTTCTTGTTAAGAGTCCTCCACTTCTTGGGATTACTGCACCCCCTGATATTCCAAGAGATTAGATTCATTGGTAAACTTTAGAAACTTCAGAGAAGGTCGTTGTGATTGTTGGGTATTGGCCTGATTATATGAGCTTAACTCCTACTTTTGCAATGTACTGCTTATTTGTTTTCCTTCCTCTGCGTTGTTCCTCCTCTGGAGACTTCCTCTTGTTCCCTTTTTAGGGATCGGGGTCTATCCCAAGGTTCGGATGAGCACCAGCCTTAATGATTGCTTCCTGGATGAGCTTAATTTTCCTTTTGGGGACGTATCCTTTACCCTTCTTTCCACATTCATCTTCTATCGCATCCAAATCTGGTTCACCTAGTTCCATTTCTTCATCCTCTTCTTCTTCAACTATTTCCATCTGTTGGGTTTCCTCTCTTTCTGAGGCACTGGTATCCTTGGTTGGCTACTCCTCTTCCTCCTTGTCCTTAGGATTGTCATCATCTGTTCTGTCCCCTAAGATAGAGAAATAATTTTTGGATTTGTTATCCTTCGCCTCCATGTCTTTTTTGGCCTTTGATGCCCCACCACCCCTGCTTCTTTTACGGTTCTTGACTTGGGTGAAGCCATCACTATTCCTAGCTCCCTTCAGTCGATGAGCAATGGGATCAATATTTGCAGCCATCTTGGGACAGTTCCTTCCTAAGCGACCGTATTCATGGGAATGCCAACACCGGAAGGGAATCTACTCATAATCTATGGGTTGGATCCGTTCTTCATCTTCCCAATTTAGGCTTATGGCCTCTGGTAGCTCCTTAGAGAGATCCAGGAAAAAGAAGTGGACCTCTGGACCTTCTTTTTCTCGGCGACCTTAATAAATTCCCCTAGGGTATTTCCTATATCCTTCAAGGTTTCGATGTCCCAATATTCCCCCGGCAGAGAAAAGGGTTGGATCCAGATAGGGGCAACAGTCATGTCTTCTGTTTTGGGGTTGAATCTTTCCTTCCATGGATAGAGATATAGGCCCGCTGAGAAAAATAAATAGGGGCCACCTTCCAACATGCGATCACGGTCCTCCTAGTTAAAGAAAATGATAGTGAAAAAACCTTTCAATCTGAGCTGCGGATCATAGTGGCATTTAGGCTTCCACACACTGCTAATCCATTTGACCAAATCCTTTTCCTTGGGTCAAATCCCCACAAACTTCACAATCAATTCTTTCTCCTTCCAGAGCTCGATTGTGCCCCTTACCTTCTCTGATCTAATATATATCGCTGGAATGGTAGGGGATTTCGGCAGACAACCACCCACCCAACGCTTTCGGCCATTGGACAAACCAGCCTACTTTCCTGTCTCAGCTGAAATATCCCCACTGTCAACTACGAGTCCCAGAGGGCCCATCTCTTCCATGGAATCGTCCAGGGGTGCCAAACTGCCTGGAGAAACAGCAAACCCTTGCTCGAAGAGAAGCCAGAAGGACTCTACGGCAGGCGAAGCCGGTCGACCAAGAGCAATAGCTCAAACGTTTTCAAACCCTAGCCGTCCGTGTCGTCCAAAATCAACAATTGGGACAGTCCCGATTTCGTATGCCACATTATCCAAGCTTTAATTATTGGTTTATTTCTGCAAGTTCAATTTATTTACTAATGTTCATCTGGGGTTCTACACCCTAGTTTAGTTTTTGTAGTAGTATTATTGATAAAACTGGGTTATGCACAAACTAGGTTATTTCACACCTGCTATTATTGTTCATTTAGTCTTTATATACTCTATTGACATATTCCATTTGTCAGTAGAGACCTATTATAGATTTAAATAGATTAATCTTAGAAGTAGGTTCTAAATACATTTATGTATGACTTACAATCTAGATAACCTAAGGTACTATCTACAAACTGAACTAATATGTGTATTTATAAACATATATAGACATCAAACATAAACAAAACAAAAATACTATCTATAAGTATTCTACATTAAGATCTAAGATAAAGAAACCATTTAAAGACCTTTTAAGGTCTGCACCATTAAATACCTCCTAACTAATAAATCATTCCATTACATAACATCATCATAAATAAATAAACAAGAGGTATCATGGCCATTATTTTGGTCCAATATTTCATCTCTCTTGCTACACTAATTCGCTCATAACCATTATTTATAAACTAACCAAGTAAACATTTAAAAAACAAATTAAAGAAGTCTAGAATTTTAAACAGAGGTCACGATATTGACCCCTATGGGTTCACAAACCCAAGTCATAGCCCTCTATTAAAAAAAACATAATATATATACACAAAACAATAATAAATTACATAATTTTGGAAGTCTTTCCATATAACGTTTTGAAAACCATATCACACACAGGAAACGCTTTCAATTTTATACCATATCAAAATCTCTACACACTTCCAAATAATTACAATGGGAACATGAATCGAATCCTATGGGAATACAATCCCAACCCCTGTCTAATTAAAAATAAAACTCATTACATTAACCATGATCAAGATTCAAACCATGTTTGTATTGTTACGAAGGCCATGCTATCCATATGGCGCTTGCGGGCTACATTAATAAATTCAATAATATTACAAATAACAAACCATTACGCTATAGCAAGGTCGTAAGACCCTAGTTTCTGCCCAATGTTGTAGGCATGGCCTCAGCCAAAATAAATATTAGATAGCCCATTTAAATGTATATCTATAGCAATGAAGGCCATCATGGGCTTGCACCCATGGCTCCCATATAAGCCACGTGATATTATAAACCAACGAAATATTAAACAGTTAAAAAACCATCTGAAGTTATGTGCATTATCCACATAAGCCATGTCTATAAAATAAATTACACATCCTGTAATTAAAAAGCACACTAACACTATTAATGTTTTCACCTTTGAGAGTTTTCATGGGTTCATACTCATGGTTTCTCCACATCCCTTAATTCATAAATTAAATTGACACAGTAAAGGATTGAACAAATCAAGCTATCGCAACAATCGTGGGAGGGATCATGCCATACCCGGCATGGCCTCAACCCAACACTGTCAAATAATTACAGTCAAGACATAATTCAATAATTTATACACAGTCAACAAACAAAAGCAACTGCCACATATTTAACCCACAGAGCTACAAATAGAGCGGCAATAATCCAACACATACACAGTAATCACATTAACCATTGCCATTTTCATAAACACATAGTATATATATTTACATAGTAATGCCTTTATCGTAGTCAAGTTTTACATAGTCCCACCATGGGTTTTGGCACCATTGCCAACAATGGTGCTTCCCAGGCATGAAAGCCCTAAAATCCCAAAATAAAATTTACCATAACAAATAATTACATAGAACTATAAGAGATTCACTCCATGGCTTAGAAGACTTAATAAATATTTAAAAATCCAAGTCTGACTACACAGGCCCAGAGGTTCATCAAACCCCACAGAGATGCCCCAAACCAAAACAACGAAAACAAAATGTAGACAGGCTGAAAGATATCAAGTGTATGCTTGTTCACAAGGCTTACATTGCATCGTGGGAACCACCTTCAAAATAATGACAAAGCTTGAGCCACGGTGCTCTTCACCATCCCTTGGCACCTGCAAACAGCAAGCGAAACTTGGATGAGAAGAATGGAAATGATAGGAGCATAAAAAAAATGAATTGTAGACATGAAACCCAAAACGAAACATACCTTCGAAGTATGGAGTTCACCTCCATTGTCCCTACACAGAGCTAAAACAAAACCCCAAACAACCAAGCAAATGACAAGTCCATCATGATCCAAGCCCTAAGCTTGGGATTCCATGAAAACCAAGGTGCGTTAATGGCACGAGCTGGTATCCACTTTCAAAGCCAAAATCGAATTTGCTATAGTTTGATATTGTCGCTTTAAAATTGGTTTCCATTGCCATGCAAGGCTTAAACCCCACTAACATATGGTTCAACCATATGGTATATTCGCCACCCCAAAACATATCACAAGGATTAATACATTGCAAGGTTATGTTTAGTGCATAGTCAAAGTATGATACGCGCTAATCCATAGTCACGCCACAAGGCATAAGTATTAAAAGTAACATGTAAACCATAGGCTTAAAGCCTTAACACAATACAATTTCCCTAAGATTAATGCTTAGTAAACATGGCATATGAAATATGCCATGTTAATAATAAAACTTTATAAAAGTCAAAGGTCTAGTTTTTAAGCCAAGATCATAACCTGCTGAGTAGAAAACATAGGACCTATTAATATTGTTAATAAAATAAACAGAGAGCGTAAATATACTAAGACATAAAAGATGATATATAAACCATAATGAAGTGTAATAAATACCTAGGAGATTTAGCGGAGATAGATAAATTGACGAAAATAGTATTTACCTTGTATAAATATGAGTCGGTAATGAACCGTAGCAACAAGCAGTAGGTCTTTTAGGATTAAAATTTCAGTGCTCTTTCAATAATACTCCGTCACAAAGTAAGAACTGCATATGAAATAAAAGAGGCTCCTTAGTTCGAAGAACTAAGTAATCCTGTAAACAAGTAAACACCTTTACCTCTTAGACCGTCATGGGAGAACGAGTCCCACCACTGCGCCCACTTTGTTTCCACAAAAAAATTTAAGTTAGGACTATAAATAACAAGTAAGGCTATGAAGAAAGGATGCATCATTTAAATCAAGTAACGACACATACACAACAATGTATAACCATAAGAACTAAGAAGTAAACAAGAGTATGACATCGTAAGAAAAATACATTAATAATAATGACTGAAAGAAAAATGACAGAATTTAAGAACAACTTACAAGTAAACAGTGGTACATGTAGTGTATGGTATATTTCCGCAAGTCAATAATGTTCCGTATAGGTAGTTTTTACTAGCCTAATAAATTTTTTTTTTCATTTTTTGGGGACATTACAAAGTATTTCATGATGGTAAGAAAGGTAGAAAGTAAAAATATGGTGATGGGTATTAGAAATACCACTTCCTACACATATAAAGAGAATCATGTGTTCCCTTTTCTAACCCACCTTATAGGTTGACACCTCAATAACTAGAGGAAACAAGATTAAAAGGCATATTCTTTAAGTGTGAAAACAAGTATAGTAAGGTGGATACGTATAGATGTGAATGCGATGAAATTTTTAGAAGGGAAACTGATTAATTGTGTGTTGAAACCCTTTGACTGACTGTTGTGTTGTGTTTCAGTATATTATGTTGGTTTCATAGCCTATTATGATATGAGGTACTGAATAGACATTGTGAATGTGTGTTAAAATATGCATCGACAAATAACAACATGTGTGATTATGTGTGATGGTTTGTGAGTACTATTAGTGTATATACATGATGTATGTAAGCATTAGCTATGTTTACATTTAACTTATCTAAATATATGCTTGTAGAAATTGTATGCCATATTGTTATAATTGGTCCTTGAAACTAAGTTACGAATTGAAACTAATTCGTCAAGTTATTAATAAAAGGTCTTAGTTGTGACTAAGGTTATTTATTAAATGTGGTCATCACTAAATAAATGTCAATTATTGATTAATTGGACTATTATTAACTTAGTTAGTAAATGTTAAATATGTGTTAATAATGATAATTGCTACTAATAAGATAATTAGTAACTGGAATAATAGATGTGGATTGAGTGTTAATGACGATTAATTAATGTTATTAAGACTAATATCAATTCACCGATAAGTGTTGAATAAGTATTAATGATATTAATTAAGGTTATTGTAACTAGGTTTGAATGTTGAAGGTGGTAAATAGTTCCATGAATGATCATTATGATGGATTAATTAATTTGGATTAGTCAAATTGTAGAAATAAATAAACATTTTAACTAAGAACTTAATCATAATTAATGTTTAATTGTTGAATAAGTAAATAGCTTCCAAAATGATCTTTAAAATTTAATTAGTTGATAGGTGGAATATAGTAACGATTACATAAATGAAATTTTGTTATTATATATATATATATGTGTGTGTGTGTGTGTGTGTGTGTGTGTCATAATATTGACTAAGTATATTGTTGTGCTTTTGAATTGTAAGAAAATGAATGGGGGTGTAACTTATTTTATTATTATTATTTTATAATGAAATGATTGAGTTGAAAGTAACCACAGGAATCCATGTGGTTGAGGGAATTATAGGAACCTAACAAGGTGGATGAGAAGGGAGTTAAAGCATTAATTATGGGATAAGGTAGTAATGAAGGCAAGAAGTGTCGATGAAGAGTAGGTTAAAGGGGGGAATGTGGAGCTTTTGGGGGGATTGGAAAGAAGAGGAAAGAATTGAGCAAGTATGAGATGGATTTTCAAAGGGAATGGGGATTTTATCGACTCTGTGGTATATTAACCAAGTTCTTGGAGCTTGGAAGTCG
Organism: Pseudotsuga menziesii; assembly: GCA_001517045.1. NCBI lineage: Eukaryota > Viridiplantae > Streptophyta > Pinopsida > Pinales > Pinaceae > Pseudotsuga > Pseudotsuga menziesii. Next base: position 11,867 of record LPNX010980600.1, on the reverse strand, counting down.
ATAAGACTTTCGTGGTTGGAAGGGTGGAAGATTGGTTTGGTTGGTTGAGTTATTTGGTAAATGGGACACTGGAGATTGTAGGGGAACTTGAAAGTCGATAAGACTTTCATGGTTGGAAGGGTGGAAGATTGGTTTGGTTGGTTGAGTTATTTGGTAATTGGGACACTGCAAATTGTAGGGAAACTTGGAAGTCGATAAGACATTCATGGTTGCAAGGGAGGAAGATTGGTTTGGTTGGTTGAGTTATTTGGTAAATTGGACACTGCAGATTGTAGGGCAAAAGAGACTGAAGGGACAAATTCCTATCTTACGAATATTTTGTTGCTATTTTAATCTTCTTTTTTATAACTACAAATGAAAAATTGATAGTTGAATATGTTGAAATTTGATTCATACCTCCACTTCACTATTAACCATAAACCATGTTAGTATTAAAATTTATATTGTAATTTTTTTAGAATAAGACTATAGAGAATTATACTACAAATGCTCTAGTTCCAAATCTGAACTAAAGGGCTTACTGAAACACAAAATAAAATGGAACAAAACTATAAAAAAATTTAGAAAGACACAAAAATTACATATGACAAAGCTAAAGGAAACATAAATCCCTTTATAAGGTAGGAAATACTTTCTTAAAAAAGGAATATTACAATATGATAGATGGAACCGAGTTCCAATATAGATCAAAAATTTACTAAACAGAAAACCTACAAAAAAAAGTGATTTAAAAAAATTAAAAGAAAAGTTAAAAAAAGGAGGAGAGTAATGGGATTCATGTAGCTTATAGCGCCGTTGGTGGGAGGCGATAATGGGAAGCATCCATTTCCTTGAGACAAAGCCATATCTTGCTTCACTTCCTGTAATAAGAAAATAATACAAAATAATAAGAAAATAATACAAACAAGATTAAATTGTTAGTGAAACAAAACATATTCCATTATGAAATTCTACGTGAACAAATATAACAATCACCGTATATATGAAATTTATAGAGGTCGAGAAATATTATTTAGGGTTGAATAAATAATGATAATCAATAATTGTTCCACATGTATTGGGAGACAGATGCCTATATCTTTTTTCGAGGTTAATAAGTTGTGAGTTTTGGTTGCTCGAGGAAAAAAGCTATATTGGCAGTAGCAATTATGAACAAATTGTCCAATTCAATTCCTAAAATGAAACTAAACGATAAGTGAGGCATATTGAAAGTTAGGGCTGCCCTAAATAAACCTTAATATATTTACGTTAAAATGAAACTAAACGATAAGTGAGGCATATTGAAAGTTAGGGCTGGCCTAAATAAACCTTAATATATTTATGTTGGAAATCAATGTCCGATCATCAACTATATTGGAAATCCATTTCCTCTGTAACAAGCCAAGCGACGCTCTCCAGTGATAGAAATCAATAAAATAGGTTTCTGTTTTCAAATTTGTAAAACAATTCACTTTGTGGATTATTATATCCTGTAGAATTTGTTGATAGTACAGGTCACAAAGATTCATTGTTTCTGGGTGCCCACATGAAAACGGCTGCTATATCGCTTCCCCATGGATTGGGTGTAATAAGGAGGAGATCGATGCCTGCTAAAGACCTTTAAACGATCAATCTGGAAAGGAAATTTTGTTTATTATTAAAACCAGCAGCTTTTATATTATTCTAAGATGAGTTACTGCATCTATATAAAATATAAGGATTCACATAGCCCCAAGAAAATAAATAGGGCAGAAATGTTGCACTCTACAAACCAGCCAACTAAATCCAGCGTATATAATCTATATTCATTTTAAATATCAAATTAACGACTCGTTATAAAAAAGGGGACTTCACAGTCATTCCTTCCCCTACATTGTATTTATTACGGTCCTTCCACGTTCATTACTGTTGCATCTCCTCGAACTTCTGCAAATACCAAACATTGTACTCCAACGAATTAAGTGGCTTTCTTTCGTAGCTCTACTTTCAATCTGAGACGATAACCGAATCGTTGTGTTATATCAGGGACTTCTTGCTTGATCGGAGGAGGCGACACATGGTCTAGGTTTTCATGTTTGCAGTTTACCCAACCCGAATTATACTACTTACTATCCTATATGCTGAAAATACTTCTCATTTCGTTTCCACCACTTGGGAGCTACGGACCTCTAGGAAGCAGTCGTGTAAGCAAATTAATCTGCAGAGAAAGGATGGCCTAGGAGGAATCCACCCATAAGTACCATGTGGGTATTTGAAGCGGGTGCTTCAGATTTCATGCAAATATGTTCCTGCGAAATTCAACAGCGAACAATACAATTGATCACAGAATGGGTTGAGTCTTCTGATCTTCGGTTTCTGACTGAGAGTAAAAATGACCATCAAATTGGGTAGGTTTCCTACAGGTTTTAAATTGATTCCTTGAATAAAAGCAAAGGTAGCGTGCCTCACGAGGAAAGGCTTTATGGGGACATAGGGAGGCTAGAAGGAATAGAACTTGGGTGCGGCTAAAGGGTGTGGCTAAAGGTGCGGAGATGCCGAAATGACGAGAAAGATGGGAACCATGTAGGTGGGCTTGAGCTGTATGGAGCCACGACTCTCAGCCTAGAGGCCTTGGATCACACTGCAACATGGAGACTGTGGGGGCCTGGACTCACATTTCAGATAGCTATCGAGGATGGAAGTGGTCGTCTTGGAGTGGAGGGTGGGAAACACAAGTGCTACTCTGGGTGGGGAGATTAAGGGGGATGGCCATTAGCTACCCTCTGCAAACACATATGAAATAATAATAATTGTACAAAAATAGGTTGTTTATTTAAGAAAAAAAAACCATTTGTAACCACCCCGAAGCGCAGGCTATGCCCTTCTTTTGGTCACATGGAAGGTCCCTTTGGTCACATGGAAGGTAAGAAAAGAGAAAGGGCTCTAAGGAGCCACCACTTCCACAAACTAACAACGTGTAATGTCCCCAAAATTTGAAAAAAAATCAAATATTAGGCTAGTCATTTAGTGACTGGACATTATTTACATTTATGGGGAATATGTGGTTCTTTGTTTATGATGTTGTTTTGTGGTAAGCTATTATTACTTTGTGTTCTCATATTTCGCCATGTGGTTATTAATGTAATACTATGTTGTCATGATCTTGCTCTATGGTTACACATTTATAAGTATGTGTTGTTTTCATTAAGTACTCATTGGATATCAACTTTGATTACTATTTTATGAACAATTCTGACTTAGATTTTACTGTAAAGGGGTGGAGTGGAGGGAATTGTTTCCCTGTTAACACTTGAAAGGTAAATGTTTTCTACTTGTCACCATAGAGCTTACTTAGTTCTTATGAACTAATGCATTTCTTTCCTTGTCACGTGCAGGTGCACTTGACGACGGAAACTACTTATAAAAGCCAAAAAAGACATAATGCCCATTCATCACTAGCACTTGGTTTGGACTACGACATACTTAAAGTCCTATCCTAGTGATTACTATGCTGGTTTTTTTAGTTGATATTTAGGTAAGGCTAGATGTTTCACTAGCATATGTTGTATGGGTTACCATTATAGTTTTTACGGACTCTACTGCCGTGATTTAATTACTGTTGCACTTATCATTTACATGGTACACATTTTATACGGTATTAACACTTTATAACTTTGTTCATGTTTTAATATAGTCTTGGTGTATAATTTAAAATCTTAACATTATCCCTCCATGGCATATTTCATATGTCATGGACTATGGATAAATCCTATGTATTCGACACACATATTGGGGATTATGTATTGCACGTTGTTTAAAGATGGTTTTGTGTTTAAGGGTGACATGAACTATACCCTATGGGATTCGATTTATGTTATTGGAGGTGAGGGTGGAGACATTAATGCGCTTTGGGATGCGTCGGCCTCAAGCTTAGGTCTTGGGATCTTGCGATGGTTTGTGTCATTTGCAGCATGGCTACGTGAGGTCTACCTCTGTGCTGTGTGGTGGTGTGAAGCTTTGGGGGTTGGCTGTAATGGAAGGTAACTCTCTCATTCAGGTTTAGCAGTGTTGTTTTGTTGTTTAGTTTGGTGTTCAAAGCGTACTCCTCGTCGTAGCTTGTTTGCTTGGAGGTTCCAGGATTTGAGGCAACGTGGGTCGTGGCTTGCCCTGAGGTCAACACCATACCTATTCAGGTAAGCCCTGCTGTAAACAAGTTTAAAACTTGTTCCTTTCCTTGCGTGGTTGTTTGTGTCACAGAGCTTGAATCTCATCGTAGGTTGAATGTTTAGCTCTGGTTTTTAATGGCTTAGAAATAGAAAGGGAATGTGTGGAATTAATATGTAAAGCATCAAAGATGCGTTAAAAGACTTGACATTTTTTGGTTGGGTTTTTATATCCTTCATGATGGGACTAATGTGTTCGGGTTTTGGAAATGGAAACTCTATGTAGTAAAGTTGTCCTTGATGATTAGTTACAGGCTCTGCAAATTTGTAATTTTGTTTAAGTTTGGATACAGCAACAGCACCATTGCTTGCAATGGTGCAAGTCCTGGGTTATACAACCATGTAAATTCTTAACTTGGTTTAAAATGGATGAAATGTACAACATTTATACTCCGTGTGTGTTTATGGGTTATTTACATACATCATTTGCATACTGTTTGAATATTGGTTATGATTATTACTCTTTGCATTAGTTTAACTCCGTGTGGATTCACAATTCTTGTTTTAAGTTCTTATATGGATTCGTTAACAGTGTTGTTTGGCCTTAGAGCCATGTAGTAGATGGAAATAGCGTTCCGGCCATTAGAACTATGAATGTGTAGTGGATAAATGACTTAATGTTTTTATGATTTAAATCATGTATATGATTACTCTATGTATTTTAAAGTTGATGGTCGTGACTATGCTGTAACCATTCCAATGGGTGGTTTTTCTATTCGCATAATGTTGATAGGATTTTAGTGAGTTGTGTTAATGTTTAAAGCTTTATTATGCAAAGGCCCAAGGGCCATAAAAAAATTTACAGTGTGTATTTAAATGGGGCTTTTGATCTATGTGTAGAGATTAAGTAGATTTTTTTTATGACCCGTGTATTTATAATAGCGTAGTCTGTTTCCCTGATGGTTAAAATGCTACAGTGTTGACTAATTAGTGAATCCTACATGGTTCGATATGGTGATTTGCAAATGTAAACCATGTGGACTCTACAGGACTTGATCCTCCGTCATGATGTTGTAGATAGGGATGATTTTAAGGAACCATACTTTTTTAAAAGTGTATAAATGTTGGCGAATATTACGAATTCTTAAAATGCCAACTATCAAATGATTGGCGATATTTTTCAAAAAATATTTTAATTTCCAAGGATTTTATATCATTTATATAATAATTTGGCGATTTTTAGGATGAAAAAATTTTACCCCATCAAAATTGGGCGAAACAGGGCTTCAAAAAATGCAAAATGGCGAATCTTTTTTGGAAGAAAAACATGGAAAAATAGCCCACTGGGCTAAAATTCGCCCCTAAAATTATCCCTGGTTGTAGATAGTTTATTTAATGTAAATGTTTTGTTGGGGAATTCCTGCCTACAGGAATCGATCCTACAATATCTGTTTATTAATGTTATGGTTTATGATGTTCTATGAATAACATTATGATGGATTCACTATGTTGAAATTTCCTTTACAACATACGATTTTCGTAGATATTGTTTGTATATTAATTATATGGTTTGGTTATTTATGAACGAGATGGATTTATTGTTGATTTTTGTTTACATAAAACATAAATCTCGGATCATTAAATGGTTTCGATAGCTTGACAGGTTACTTGGTTTAAATGTTTTATTCTCAGCAGTGGAAGAATGAGTTTATATGGTTGTTTAAATAGAATAAATCTTCAGAACATTAAAGGTCTCGATAGTTTGAGTGTTTATCATTTTTAGTTCATTATTTGATTATGGCTCTATTTATAGCTTATGTTTAGTGAGTCTTTTTATTTCTAATTAAATGTCTTCTGGAAATATGAAATCTTCCAGTAGAATACATAGGTAATTATACATATACATAGGCTTTGTCTTAAGTAGTTATAGATTTTAGAAATAAAATTAAAGATAGAAAGTAATATGCAAACCTAACTTTAAAAGAACAAATCCCAAAATAATTCTTAGACAATAAAATAATCTGCAGACATAGCTTTTATAATTACAAACATAAACTCTTAAATATTTTGGACACACATAGGGTTTATATATAAAGTGTAAACCCTTAAATATTCTAACAGGAAATAATTGCGGACATAGGGTTAGAATATAAAAATAACCCTTAAATTTCCTAACAAGAACTAATTGTAGACATAGGGTTAGAAATATAACATAAACCCTTAAATATTTAAACAGAAAATATACTTAGATAATGGAATGGAAAAATCAAGAACCTCATATCTGTGAGGTGAAACTATTCCAATGGTTGAAATTCGTGCACACTCAATTACCATCATTAACAAATTCAGAGAAAGATATGACCTTTGTATAGATAACCGAATCACTTGGGAACTACCACGTTCCACCCAACCATGACCCAAAACCGTTCATAGTTTTAGTTCAGATCCTCCCAAGATGGTTCCAACATGTAAGTAGCTTTTGCTCCTAAGGTAGGCTTCCCTAACTCGGATATCAGGTCCGAATCAATTCTCTTTTTTCCTCTTAAAAAATGTTCTCCAAGAACTCTTTTCAGAATAATCGAGGAGAATATTGATTCCAAAAAATGGAAGAGATACCCAAGCCTCTCTTTGGCTTGGGCCTTTATAGGAATAAATTTCAGCCAAAGGGGTAGTTAAATCAAGAATCCTCTGATTTCTTTATTTAACCCTCTTTTATTTAATTTTTTTTTTTTTTAATATTTAACTTAGGAGCTTTTCTTTGGCTTGGGCCTTTATAGGAATAAATTTCAGTCAAATGGGCAGTTAAATCAAGAATCCTCCAATTTCTTTATTTAACCATTTTTTATTTAATTTTAGATTTTTTTAATATTTAACTTAGAAACTTTTAACTAGTTCCTATTTGGACTTTTGTAGGTATTATATTATTTAATTATGTTTAAATAATAATAATAATAAATGGAGCCTTTCTTTCATTC
>LPNX010980589.1:562551-574221 GCA_001517045.1 Pseudotsuga menziesii | reverse complement strand
CCCCCCCCCCCCCCCGCCAAGTACAGCTTTTGAAGGAATTGAACACGCAGCCCTGCGCACACAAAGTTTCAGTGGACCATCAATAGTAGAAATCCACAACAACCCACTGTACGTCGAAGACGAATCGACCACCGACGGAGGTACCAGTTCCGTCGACCAAAATTCCGCAGGAACAACTACATCAACAATCCCACCACTTTCACCACCACCCACACCTCCAACCCCGCCAAATTCTAAGAGCAGTGAAAGTGACTCAGACATGGGTCACGGAACAGCTCACATTCCTCTCTACGAGGGGGATGAAGACCCCAAACGACATTGGTTCGTCTGTGAGTCGATATGGGATGCAAACCAGGTGAAGGATGAAGACCGACAGATGGCTCAGTTCGCAGGTGCCTTACGGAAAAGGGCCCTGACCTGGTACATGACCTTTTCGGAAAGGCAACCCAGAGCAACGAAAGTTGAGATTAAAGCACAGTTCTTATCATTTTTCAAGACCCCAAACGCTAAGCACCTGGCCACCAAAAATCTCAAGACAACGCAGCAAAATCCAGGGGAGACAGTCCGCGACTACGACAAACACTGGAAGGACCTATTAAGCCAATTAGATTATGTTATTGATGAGCAATTACTAATTCAATGGTTCCTTGCAAGATTATCACAAAATGTACTTCGACACATCAGTCTGGAAATGTTCAAGACATATGAAGATGCGCTGACCAAAGCTCTGCAGGTGGAAATGGATGAAGACATACCTGCCTATCTGACGGACCACAGGATAGAAGAACAGCTTGAGAATGTGCAGAAGTCCTTGAAAGAACTGTCCCTCAAAAATCAAGAAATCTGGTGTACTAAATGTTCGACGGCCGGACACTCAAAAGATAATTGTCGACACGAATACAGCCGACAAGACGTCCGCTTTGTGCAAACTAAAGTATTTTGCGACATTTGCCATGAGACCGGAGATCATTCTATGAAAGAATGTCCATTTAACATGAAAAATGCAAAAGCTTCCTGGTGCGCCATCTGTGAGACAAAAAGTCACAATACGGCCGACTGTCAATTAAACCTGAAAAACAGACAGAACTATCAGGCGATCTACCAGACGAATGCAGTGGCGCAAAGCAATGAGCAAAATAATACCAATGACCAGAACGGGAAACGATACGAAGGCCGACGATATGAACGCCGGTATGACAATCGACGACAAGGGTTTGGAGGAAGAGGTCGATTCGTCGGGAATCGCGACATACGAACTCGTCGACCCTCCCAATGCTTCATCTGCTATAAAGAAGGGCACCGATGCACAGACTGTCCGTACAAGGATAGAACTGACCTTAAATTCTGTACACATTGTGGAGTAGGCGATCACTCTCTGGAGGATTGTCCTACCATGTTAGAAAAAATCAATAATAAGAAAAATGTTAATGTCTTGTCTTATGTACAAAAGCATGATGTATTAACTACTAAAAATCTGCATATTGTCACTCGTCAAGGCACAAAAACAGGACCTGATAACCCCCAAATTAGTAAAATTAAAAACACAAATGGTTATCCGGATCCTCTGAAGGAAAAACAAACCTATCAAGAAGCCACCCACATATTTCAAGACATTGCACAGCAAGAAGACATTATTACCAGTCGACTTAGCACGACACAGCAATTAACTCATCTCATCCAAATAGACAAATCTGTAGCCCAGTTCATTGATTTATTACACGAAATAAAAAGCACTAACTTTGGAAAACAAACTAAGAACATTTGTAGCCTAAATCAAAAACACAAAAACGATGTCGACCTGGAAATCGAAGGTTATCACGTCCGACAAGTGGTGCTCGATTTCGGGTCTCAGGTAAATATCATGACCAGGGATACATGGGAAAAGATGGGTCGACCTCAACTCTATGAGTCAGGCATTTACCTAAAACTCGCCGACCAAGGCCTCATTGAACCCATTGGGGTTTGGAAAGATGTCGACGCGACCATCAAAGGAATCTCGACTAAGGTTGATTTTGAAATCATCGACCCAAAAGAAGGATCTAGCTCCTTCCTAGTGCTAGTTGGTCGACCTTGGGGACAAAAGATGAAAGCCTCCATATCCTTAGACAAAGAACGAATTAAGTTAAAAGGAAATGGTCAAAAAGTCATTGTACCCATTAATCCTTCCCAAGGAGCACCTTGGACCGAACCGATTGATGAGGAAGTCGATGTCAGACAGCTTTACCAGATCCATAACAATACGGACTATACCGAGCCAAACATCTATGGGGAGCTTCACTTAGGTAACCAAGACTCAATTGGTTATAATTCATATGCTGAATTATATGACTGGGAAATTGAAAATTATGAAACACAAGCAAGAGGGTGTTGGACTATACAAAAAGTACAAAAAAAACCCACCCGACGGTGCTTCATTGTATCAATTATCCCCAAAGTCTTTGAAAACAAAATCAGGGAACGACCTACATTGCAGCCAACCAACTTACAGACTACCCAACTGCCCAGGTATAAGGAAAGAGAATCCCCAATTATGCATCTTGAACAAGTATCTAAAAATATTGGAGAACATGGCAGACTTCAAAGCTTAGTGGAAACATTTACAGGTCAAGCAGCTAGATGGTGGAACACCCATCAGACAAAATTGCAGACCTGGACAACTACTTCAAATTTCTTTGTCGAACGATTTGGTAGGAAAAAGTTAACCCAGGAAGCTCAAATCCCTATCTTTGTCCAAGGCCAAGACCCAGAAGAACACATCAAGCTTTGTGAAAAGGAGTGGAGACGGCTTGGACACAAAGATGAGCGAGCCTGGCCACATTTGTTCCCTTCAACCCTAACCGACTTGCCTAGTAAATGGTATAAGATGGAGGAAGCTAGAGGAGAAACCTTCATTTGGCATGAACTTAAAGAAAATTTTATTAAGGACTTCCAGTTCATACCTCAAAACGAAAAATTGGCTGGGACAGCACACCAAATCAAACAGTTTCTTCAACCGACAGAAAAACAACCCGTCCCAGACCATCGACAAATCAAGGACTGTAACAAGATACAAGCTGAATCAAAATCACAGTCGACACGTTTACACTTAGAAAATAAACACACAGAAGGTAAGAGCTTTAGATGGAAAACCGACCACATTGAAACAACCAAACCGATTTACTCAATCCTGAAAGTCGAGACCACCGACAAACCAGACCTTGACAGAATGACTGCAGCCGACTTTTCGGCTACATTCTCACAGTTCAAAGAAGGAAGTCGGCCGATCAATGAAGCTAAAGCACCAAAGTGTCTGGATGCCAAAGTGAAAACTAAGGAAGTCGACATTTCAAACGACGACCGTCCCAAAATAGCTAAGATTGGTGACTACTGGAACGAACACCAAACCACCGAAATCATAAACTTACTTAGAGAATTCCAAGATGTCTTTGCATGGGACTACAAAGACTTAAAAGGGTTAGTACAAGAAATGGGAGAAATGAAAATAGATACTAAACCTGATGTCCGACCTGTCAAGAAACGACCTTAAAAACTAGCTCATAAGTATAAGGAGATAGTTAAGAAGGAAATAGACAACATGTTAGCAGCAGGGATCATTTACCCTATCGACCAGTCGAAATGGGAAAGTCCCATGGTCGTACATCCCAAGAAACATGACCCGACCAGGTTAAGAATTTGTGTCGACTTTAGGGAGCTCAACAAAGTCACACTCACAGATCCATTCCCCACCCCCTATGCTGATGAAATCCTAAATGAAGTTGCAGGCCATGAATGTTATTCATTTACAGATGGATTTTTAGGATATAATCAAGTACCCATAACAAAATAAGATCAAAAGAAAACAACATTTGTATGTGAATTTGGGTCCTTTGCCTACAGAGTTATGCCTTTTGGGTTGAAGAATGCACCTGTAGTATTCTCTCGAATTGTTGTCAAAACATTCCAAGAGTATATCTTCAAGACCATGACAGTATACTTCAACGACTGGACTATATATTCCACCCTAAAGGATCACTGCACATGGCTCTGACTTATGCTGGAGAGATGTCGACAGATACAACTCTCCCTAAATATTAAGAAATGTACTTTTATGACTCCCATAGGCATACTCTTAGGGCATATTGTCTGCAAAGACGGTACAAAGGTCGACTTTGCCAAAATAAAAATCATCCTCGACCTAAAACCCCCAATAAACCCTAAACAGGTCCGGGTGTTATTGGGCCATATAGGATACTATAGGAAATTCATCAGACACTATTCAGATATGACTTACCCTCTGGAGGAACTGCTAAAAGAAGATCAGGAGTTTACATGGACAGAAGAATTCCAAATATCCTTCGACAAATTGAAAAGAAAACTGGTCGAAGCTCCCATACTTAAATTTCCAAACTGGTTGACCAAATTTCATGTGCATATTGATGCATCAGGCATCGCAATTGGAGCCATCCTTACTCAACCAGGGGATGATGGGATGGATTACCCTATAGTATACAGCAGTCAAAAATTAAATAAAGCTGAAAGGAACTACTCGACCACTGAACAAGAAGCCCTAGGTATGGTCTTTTCCCTCCAAAAGTATCGACATTACCTATTGGCCAACCCTTTCATATTTTATACCGACCATCAAGATTTGAAGTACCTTGTTAATAAACCCCTTCATCATGGAAGAATTTGTCGATGGTTACTTCTTTTTCAAGAGTTTGAGTTTGAAGTGGTGGTCCGACCAGAAATGCTAAATGTCGGACCCGACCACCTATCACGTATAGACACAGGGGAGGAACCGACCGGAATCGGCGACGACTTGCCGGATACACATCTATTTCACATAGAAGCAGTACCCGAAGAAATAGAAGAAATAGCTCAGTTCTTAGAGACAGGTCAGGCACCCGAAGGTATGAACACCAAGAAGAAACAAATCTTAGCTATGAAGCCTGCACCCTACAGCCTCATCAATGGATTTTTGTACAAAATGGGGTTAGACGACATTCTCAGACGTTGTGTACTCGACCATGAGAGAGAACAAATCATGCATGAAGAACACTATGGACCTGCAGGAGGACATTTTCAAGCGGATACAACTGCAAGAAAAATCCAATAGTCGGGCTTATGGTGGCCGACCATCCACAAAGATTGCAAAAACTTTGTTAGTCGATGCGATAGATATCAATGACTTGGTCGACCTCTGCCGAGCACAGAAATGCCCTTGATATCTGTAAACCCTAGTCTCACATTCAAACTTTGGGCTATAGACTTCATAGGACCTTTTCCTATCCCAGCCAAATGATCAGGTGCAATATATATTATCACGGCAGTGGAATATGTCACCAAATGGACAGAAGCTAAACCCGTCGATACATGTTCAAGTGAGGTAGCTGCTAAGTTTATCTATGAAAACATTATCACTAGATTTGGATGCCCACTCACATTGATTAGCGACCAAGGATCACACTTTATTAACAAAACCATCAAAAATTTGACCGGCCAGTTTCACATCGACCACCGACGAAGCACTACATATCATCCTCAGTCAAACGACACGATTGAATCTTTTAACAAAACACTAACAAAAGGGTTAACCAAAATATGTAGTACCGACAAAGATGACTGGGATGAGAAAATCCCTGCGGTTCTCTGGGCATATAGGATAGCATATAAGCGGTCGACCGATGAAACCCCCTTTTGACTAGTCTACGGGTAGGAAGCAGTCGTCCCCCTACATTTCCGATAGCAGACACCTATTATTGCACAGATACTACATGTCGATGTCGAACAGGCAAGAAAGGAATGACTATTTCAACTCAGTAAGCTAGAAGAACATAGAATCATGGCTATCCAGCATCAGGAAATTCACAAACAACAATAAAAAGCCTGGCACGACCGTAACATCAAAAACAAAAACCTCTTGGTTGGCGACCTTGCTTTGATTTATAATAGTCGAGTCAAAGGAAAACCCAAGAAATTACACACAGAATGGATGGGACCTTACATTGTCGACGAAATAAACCCCAATGGCTCGGTCCGACTAAAGACATTACAGGGCCTAGTATTTCGGAAGCTCGTTAATGGAGCCCGACTCAAACATTACAGAAACTGAAAAAAAAAAAAATCAAATAACGACCTTAACCGTCAATCAAAACCCATAAAACGATAGAAAATTTCCAAAACAAAATAATACATCCGACACAACAAGCCATGACAACAACTCACTACTTCAACAACCGACATCACCACCATCGACCAGTCAGGCCGACCATTTTCACCAACGACACCGACCATTGACTTCGAAAGTCCCATCACGCATTGATGGCCTCGAGCACCGAAACAGATCCTCCATTAAATCACACTCAAGTATTGCAGTTGGACTGTCAAGTCCTCCATTAATACACCCATTTTGACACTCAACCACATCCACGCCTATAAATAATGGACAGTCGAAGGTTCATTCACCACACTAATTACCCTCAGAGCACCCGCACTCTCAGTCGACCAAAGACCAAGAACTCTGTCAAAACCCCGACCAGTCCGACGCAATGGCCCCCAAACTAACCAGAGCCGCGACCAAGGAAAAGGAGCTGCAAGCGGAGGACACCCCCTTGCTCAACCGCTTAAAGAACATAAAAAACGCAAAGGTACAGGAGGGCCCATTCCAGAAACTCTGGACAGAGATCCAAGAGTGGGCCTATGTCGACAATAAAACGACCCAGGCCGCTGAGAAAATTCAGAAGAGCTCCATCTTCAACTACCCTAACGCACCACTGATGGAAAGCTTCAGTGGGACGAAAGAAGCAGCTGTTAAATTCATTATCAGTCATTACCACAACGGCCGATTCTACTTCGACCAGCCGATTGATATCACCGGGGATGTTATCTCCAAGCTTACGGGTCTGTCCAACCAAGGAAGCCCTGTACCTATTGGGATCAAAGACGGGTTAGTCCAAGAACTTACGGGCTCACCATCGGGAAAGAACTCCAAAGGATTGATGATCAGCTAGATTGCAACAAGGACGCCACAAATCGTGGCTAAAATCATAGCAATCACCCTTACATTGGCAGGTCGGGGCAGCGACCTTAAACTGGAGATGCTAGAAGCTGTCGACACAATCGCGACCGACGGTCGGATCTACCGATGGGGAGATTATGTTGCCGACATGATCAAAACCATCTGCGAACACTGTCAAGAGACAGGAGGTATCATCAAATTCCCATCCCTTATTCTCTGGATTATCATGTATCATTTTTGTCCGGAAGGTAGTCTAGTCTTCTGGGTGCCAACCAAGTTCCAAATGAACCGCTTTAAATATTTTTCACAAAAAGGAACCCTGCATGAGCTGGCACAGGAGAAAGTCTTCTTGGAAAACTGGTTCCAGCAGTTGAAGGTTCGTACGACGAGGTGGAGGTTTCCCCAGAACATCTGACGAAATCTCCCTGCTGAGTCTCATATACAGTTAGAACTTGATCATACATCAGTATGGTACATGCGAGGTCAGGACCCCAAAGCACAGGACCTCGACTACTATCCAACGGTCGACCAGATTTTCTGAGAGTTGACCCGACAAGTGCAGACAAAGATACCAATTCCAGAGGCTGCCAAACAGGTCGACATCTCCATCATAGAGCCACTCACCGACCAGGAAAAAGAAGAAGACTACGAGCTCAACTTATACATCAGCACAATTGTATCGGAGGATAACCCGGTCGTGCCCACTAGTCGGGTACACATCATTGTCAAACCTCCAACTACAAAGGTAGTCGACCCCCAGCCGACAAAACAACAACAACCAATAGTACAACCACAGCAACAGACAACCCCTCTGGCTCCAGCAACTGTCGACCCCACTCAAAAACCGACAGGTGAAGTCAAAGGCGACGACTCGGAATATGCTTTATCCAAAAGCATCATTAAGAAGCTGGCTAAGGAGATAGCTATCGCTAGGAAAAAAATCAAGGCCCAAAAGTTACAACAAGGTAGGGGTAAGCGAAAGCTTATTCTGGCTGACTCGTCCGACGATGAGGAGGAACTAGTAGCCGCGGCCGTCGACATAGTCGAGGATGCCCATGCAAATAAAGTATCAGTTGAAATTCAGTTTCAACGATATCTGGACACAGGAGCTCCGGAGGGTCGGCCAAAGAAAGCAAAAACGGCACCGACACCTGAAAATGTGGTCGACCTTGTGTCGACCCCTCGCCTCCCATCCTCGACAACCATAGTCGAGGAGAAAGCACTAGTACAGCAGGCAGACAGTCCCCATGAGGAATATCAACGCGCCATCCCGGAGGCACTCAGAGCCAAGGTCGACCAGGACGCTGAGCTTAAAGCTTTCTTCGCGACACTTCTTGCACTGTTTCAGTCGGCCCACAAAATACAAACAAAAGCTCCTCTCTATGCAAGCAAAAATCCCTATGCAACTGTTACGACGACATTCACCCGAGACCAACAAGGTGACATAATAGGAACATCAAAGTCTGTCACCGAGCCACTCAACATCGATGCCCAGGACGACCTACCCACTACACGTTCGGAAGCAGGTATCTCTTTCGACCAAAGTTCACAACACACTCCAGTCAACCCTTCGACCCCTGTCCATACCCCCACTCCGTCCCCAACACCACCATCATCACAACCTCCTTCACCACCACCACCACCATCAAAATCCCCACCACCAGAATTACAGCCAAACCCGTCACAACCACCGTTATCTTCACAACCGGAAGTGGTCATACCACCTCCTCAAACAGAAACACCCCCAACTTCTATACCACCTAACCAACCAGAAAAACCCTTGCCTTACAATCCACCAACCACAGACCCAACATCCACTACTGCAGGTACCCAAGAGCAATGGACAGACAAACAGCAGAAAAAGAAAGAGCAGCATAGAACATCCGGTCTCCAGATTAGCCTAAGGGATGCAAGTTCCTTGGACGACACAGAAGTCGGCCAACTCCTTAAAACTGTGGCCAAAGAGTCAAAGAAAATGACAGATCGGAAAAATAAAGAGCTTGTAGCCAAAAATGTAGAAGAAGTCGAGTTTCTCGGCAGATGCAGAGCTCTAGTCCAGACCGTGATACCAGGCCCTATCGAAGTCGACATAGATCGACCACTCGAAAGAGCATATCAGCTCTTCGAGACGATGGTATCGACCGTCCAGACCCGGATGCAAGAGACTAAGGAAGAACAAAAAGAGGAGACTGTTCGACTGCTCCTGGCCCAACACACTGCATTCTCAGAGGCATACAAGGTTCTACAGGATCATATGGAAGAATCAGTTGTCACTGAGGAAGTATTACGAGACTGGCCTAATCACTATGGGCAGGTCTATCAGCAAACAAGGCAGGTGCGATAGGGCATTCAGGCTTTAGAGGGCCGGAAGTCGACAGAGGCAGAACTGAGGCAGACCATTGAAGAACAAATTGTGATGGAGACCAACAAACTGCAGAAGCTCGAATGAGAGGCACATCAGTGGGTTCAACAGGCCCTTCCCAACTTAGAGAAATTCGACATCATCTGCCCATAGATGAAACGACTCATCTATGTTGCAGAAGAGCAAAACCAATTGTTGGGTCCCAACATGGAGAATATAGCAGAAATTCCCATGTCCGAAAATATGTCGATCCTTTCAAGTCTCACTACCTTAACAATCGATATCCAGAAGGCATTGCAGAGTTGGATCGACTTTCAGCATCATCTTGCCATCACAGCCCCAGCTATCGTCGAAGTCTGCGTCCAGAGGAGACCGACCATCCATCTGCACAATCCACAATAAGAGCAAGTCTGAATGGTTCGACCAGAGTTCGTTTTTTGTACCTCCCTATTTCTTCGGGACGAAGAAACGTTTTGTTCGTGGGGGAGATGTAGAAGGAGCAAGTCGACGAAGTCGACTTGGACGAAGACCGACTTAGTCGATCAGCCGACTAAGTCGGTCGGCCGACTAACTAGAAAGATTAGTCGGCTAACTAATAGTCATGTCGGTTCACCGAACCGACAGGTAGTTATTTTGTAACTGTTTGTAACTTGTATATATTAGGCTGTTGAGCCAAGCAAGAACTCAGTTCAGTTCTCTGCCTTGTATGAACTCATTACATTAATATAATCTGTTTTCCTATCTGTTCTTGTCTCTTGTATCTGATTTATAGTTATGTTTTAGTATGTATTATTGGTAACCTTATGTGATCTGTGAGATTACAACACTCAGTCACCAAGTGTGAAAACCCCAACGGTGATACCCAGCCCCAAACATAGTTAGGCACCAGCAGGATCACAACCAGTTCAAGAAGATTAACGCAAGTCACAACTCAAATATTAGCAACCCAACAAGCTCAAGTCAGAGTCCTAACAACCCACAAGAATCACAACTCTGAGCACACACAAGGTGACAGCCCAGCACAGGAGGAATCCAAGATTCATAGATCAAGTCTGAACAACCCCAAGTACCAAGGGTCATTACCCGCTCTAATAAATAGCAGAAGGGTCACATCCTAAGTCTGGGCAGCCAACAGTGATCATGACCCAATCTAGGAAGTCACAAAAATGTCATGACCTATCAAAGAGGGATAAAAAAATTCATCAATAGTCACGACCTTCTAGAGAAAGCATCGACAGTCCATGGTTCAATTAAGGTAAGGTCAAACAGTCACGACCTACCCAAGAAGGGTCTTACCCAGTCATGACCCAGCTCTAGAAGGGTTCCACACAGTCATGGCCTAGCTAGCAACTCAATCACAGTTCAAACCTAAGGGGTTTAGATAAGCCACAACCCAACCCTAAGGGAATTCTATCATAATTAGCATCCTACAAAATATTATTCCCATCTCAAGGAAGATCAACACATGTGAAGGCAACACTTAACAAGCTGATAAGATTGACACGACTTATTCATAACAACAACAACTTGAACTGGAAGACAAAAACACTAGTAGGCTAAGAGGAGAGGTGGCAGCATCTCACAAATAGCAACAAAACCCTAGACATCAATCTATTAGCAGCAGCAAACCCTAGACAGGTGAAAGATCATATCTTCAAATTTATCTTGTCAACACACTCTCTAAAATGAAATTCAAGACTTGAATTTATAATGTTAACAAGCCTTCTAGAAAGTTTAATCCACTAACCCATGTCTTTTAGGGTAGTTTCCAACATAACATAAAATAATGTTAGGTTGACTTAGGATAGGGTACACTAACAGTCAAGTGGTAATATAAGATAAAAAAAATAAGGTTAAGTCATCATACCAAAGGTGGTCATGGTACCACATACAGCAAGGGTGCTAAGGCCAAAAGGACCATCAGTCAACTAAGCGTCACAACAAGGTGGCAAGGCAACCTCCATACCCATAAGACCAAGGTGTACAATAAAGGTGGGGAAACAACCCCTTTTACCCACATGACCAACAAGACCAAGGACATTAATCTTTTCTCTCTCAAGGTATATTCTCATGTGTGTTCCATATATTTTTATCATCATTGTATAAGGAGAAGTCACGACAACATGTATCATGACTTCTCAAATACACATTATAGGAGGTTTGTATAGTGAAAGGGTGTTTTTCGATATATTTCTATCTCATAACTTGCGGCCATGAACTTGTACCTATGCACTATATTTAGCATGTATTGGCACTTGCTTGTTTACATCCCTGTTGGGATTCAGAAGACAAAAAAAAGCTTCTGATCTAA
>LPNX010980589.1:526237-555016 GCA_001517045.1 Pseudotsuga menziesii | reverse complement strand
TTATGTGCTCTATGGGTCTCTGAATTGAGGTAGAAAAATCAGACATGCCATGCATTGGGGCATTTCTTTCGTCTGCACATTGAATCGATTCAAGATGGAAATAGAATGTACCTAAAATTGAATCTTCCAGTCCCCAGTTAAACAATTATTGAGAGAAAGCAGTGATCTCAGGCTTCAGCGACATTCTCTAATCCCATGAATCGAACCCTTGCGGCCTGCCTCATGGCCTACCTCTCGTTCCTTGCTCTGCCCACTGGCCCAGTGCCCAGTGCAGATTCCAATTTCCCACTGACCCAGTGCCGAATCCAATTTCCGAATGGAGTCTGAACTCTCGAGTCTGGACTTTGGACAATGCAACATTGAAACAGTTTGAACAGGACCCCGACGGTCGACCCTCATTCCTGAAGGCTGAATCCTCAATATTACAACATTCAATGGCATTATGGCACACTACCTACCAGGCTACCAGTCCGTGGCTTCAGCCTTCCAGTTCCAAGTTCCGCCCGGCATCCAGTGCCATTAACCGATGGTCCGAATTCGAAACCCTGTCCATTGTCCAATGCCCCCATGCGGCGAGGCGACTGCAGTCTGCGAGTCATGCGGAGCAGGAGCGGCATGCCCATAAACACTGATTAATATATTAATTGAATCACGTGGATGGTGCACCCGTGTCACCATCCCAGGCTCCAACCCTGCCACGGTGCCCAGTGCCCAGTGCCACTTGTTTAAGGGCTTAATGACGTTTTGGCCGAAAATTAAACCGTCAACACAGCAGTTAATATCGTAATGACTTTTTGGGTTAATCTTCAACCGTCAGATTGCCGGTTTATGAAAAATGCTGGCTGTCCAATAAAACGGTTTTGAAATTTTTTTACCCGTATTTGACGGGAAAAATCACCAAAAACGAGCAAATGCCCGTCAAATTCCAACTCTGCTCACGAGTCACGGAGGATAAGTGGCCCTCACTTGGGCCCACAAACAACAAATTTCAATCGAGGAGAAACAAAGGGTTTTGCCATTTTGGATTGAATTTGCAAATACGATTCGTGTTCCTTTAGGAGTTGACCAAATTTAGAATCTTTGAAAAGATTTGTTGACATTGTAAGTTTTTATCAAGAGTGTTTTAATTCATTTGAAATTGCAAATTTTCAATACCTACCGTCAAATAACCTTCACTATTATCCACAACTAAATTCTGTTAAAGAACCCTACTGAAAAGGGAAGCAGTTTGCTTCAACATTAGAAGACTTAAATGAAATAAAAAAAATATAGGCTGAGCCATCCGTGAGCCATACTGATATTCTATTTTGTTCTGTAGGACAGCTGCAACAAATAATCCGATTATCTATCCACTCCATCCCATTTATTATATCTTTCGAATTATGATTTGTGTGTAAGTATTGATAAGTCCGCAGCAAAAGATGTACATCGAAGACTAAGGACGAAAGTTTATCATCACAGCATGAACATAGTCAACAGCCAAAAGGGTTTCTTATAAAATAATGTGGATTCTCTCCGTACATATATTTCCACAACCATAGATTCTAACATACACCTGTTGCCAAGGTCTAAACAATTATTGAAGTAGCCGGAGGTAGGTAAGGAGGGTGAGAAAACAAGTCTAAACATTTAGTCTTTGAACTATTCAAGTAGGCGGAGGTAGGTTAGAAGGGTGAGAAAACAAGTCTGAACAATTATTCTTTGAATTATTCAAGGAGCCGGAGGTAGGTTAGGAGGGTGAAATATATAAAAGTCTCAAAACAAATTAATTGTACTACACTGATTACTACATTCTCCAACACGTTCCCGAAAGAGATTGAAAAATTACAGATAACCAAAGCTAAAACTGAGCAAATCCAGCAGACATTGTAATTTCTTTACCCCATTTTAACCAGTTATCATTCAGGCGCCCATGAGGTCAAGGATCATCCTTGTTACTTCAAACTAGTAAAATCAAGAATATATCCATGACAGTATAAGCATATCATGCAATTCATGAGCAATTCTCTTAAATCACAACTCAAGCGAAGATGAAAGTCAGATACACTAGCATAAACACTTTATGTGAGCAACTTGCTGAAAAAATATATAGCCTGATTCTATAGGTTGTTCTTCAGTTGAATGCATACAATGTATGGGAAAAAGAACTTGCGAAGTTCTGTAGTCTTAGTACAAACAAAAGCTTAAAAGCACCATTACGAGGCAGGATGCATAGAACAGAAGTTGCATCAGGATTCAGCATTACGGGGCAGGATGCATAGATCAGAAGGTGCATCATCATTACGGGACAGAATGCATAGAACAGAAGTTGCATGTTAAACAGGTTCCAACTTCCACATGAAGATGACAATAACAAGTTCGTGTCACCTTTTATTCCGATCCCCGGTACAATCTCCATGTTTGTTTTTCTTATTTTGAATATATTCAATTTCCACAGAAGACAAAATTGTTATACTTCATCTAATTACAGTTCCAAACAAATCCTGTAACCTGATTGCAATTCCTAGTTACTGAATCCTATACAGAAGTCGAATCTAGATTTCATACAACATTTTCTCAAAACGAACCATATGATCTGGTTGCAACCCCAATGCAACTGACAAACTTCCATCCTTGGTAGAACTTGGCAAAATGAAAGCAAGGCCTTCATAAGCAATACCTCCAGGTCCCATGAATATGGGTCTTCCCCACCCAAAGTCTGCATCATGAATAGGCAATCGAGACCAGCTTGTGATACCAATATTAGGACACCGGAAAGTATGAGCACCTCTAACTAAGGCAGTTAAATCAGGCTGCAATTCCAAATAGTCTAAAGCAGAACGCAAGTATTCATCGTCCATCCGGCCCAAAGCTTCATGAATTACACTCGCAGCATAGTATGTAGGCTTTGAGACAATGTCCCCTGCAACGGCCATAGGAGTAGTCGTAAAAATAACGTTTCCAAAATAACCAGGGGGGAGGGATGGTCTGAGCCGGCTACGACCATCTGTAGCAATATACAATTTGGTTTCTTGATCTTCACTAAGATTCCTTGCTTTACAGGCACATCTCCAAATGTGTCCTGATAGCATTTCATAGCTGCTGTATGACACTTTATTTCCATTCTCTCTGGCTTTGCCCTTGAGAATGTCCAATTGTTCTTTTGTAAGTCTAAAAATGGCAACTGAGAAGTCATTTTTTTCACCATTCAATATTCCATTCGTATCCTTCAATGGTGGAGGTTGTTGATACTCTACATGATGAAACTTCGGGACTGGAGGATTTCTGGCCCATAAAAGCGTTCTGTCAATGAAGGGTGGCAGAGTAATGTCTAGCCCACGAGCTACATCAGACCAGGTGTTGATAAAGTGTAAACCTGCAAAACCATCAGCTACATGGTGCTGCATTCCCACACCTAATGACACCCCTCCACATTTGAAAAATGTTACCTGCATGTGGACAAATTGTACATATAATGAGTATGCAGAGTCCAAACCAACAAGAATTTTCGAGTGATCCATCTAACGATATTTATACAGATTTGGCAGGGAAAATGAACACCAAGTCCAGAGAAACAACAGCAAGGTGAATAATTTTCCTTAAGGAAAGAAGGAAGATATGGAGTAAAGCAATGCATTTATTATTGCAATGAAAATTTGCAGGCATGTTTTAATCTATGATTAGGAGTGCAGCGTAAACAAATTCCTAGAAACATTTGAGCAACAAACAAGCAACAATCATGATAATTCTGCAGATCAATGTTTTTTACTCTAGAACTTGTGCTGAAAACCACCCTAACAAGTAAACCTATAGGATCAGCAAGTCAAGTCTTGCAAATCTAGTCTCCACTTGCTGCTGGACGTACAGAGGCTGAAGCTCAAAAACTGCCTGTGAACCCTTTAAAAGATTCATAAGTATATACTTCCAGCATTTATGAGCCTGAGTACTTAAAATAATATCCAACCAAAAAATTTCTTTTACAGGCATGTCTAAGGGCAACACCACCAGCTTTATTTCAAGGTATACATTAGTTACACGGCAATGGACTTGTATTGAAACAAACTCCGCCAATTCATCTTCATCAATCCCCACTAGAGGAAGTGTAGATGTGTCGCCCTCAAGCCAGAGCTGCGGAAAGCGAAGCCTAATAATATCAAGGTATGGATTTAAACGAGTGTGAATGCCTGAACATCAAACTTACTGAGAAGAGAGTGTAGGCTGCACAGGTAGGCACTTGGAGTTCTACCAGGGACGGGGCATATTTCCAAGTCCTAGATGCAAGGTAAGCTGAGTAATTCGACCAGAGTATGCGGATCATCCATAGGCCGGTTTGAAACCTTGAATGCTTAAATATTGGGACGCCTAATTTTTACAAAACCATTCCAAAACTTAAAAGGTAAAAAAGACTAGGCTAACATATCTCTCAACTAATCCAGCGTATTAAAACAAAAAAAAATCTCAGAAAGCCGAGTAAAATGCTCCCTATTCAAGACAAAAAGAGGAGAGAAAATAGGAGCAGGAGAAATTACTGGAGATCCAATCTACCCCCTGCTAGTGGTCGGAAGGGCAACCCCGAATTCTGTTATCAAAACTGCTCGGGAGCGATAGCTGATTATTAGAGTCTAAATTCAGTAAGCTAGCAAACAAACATGGTGCTAAGGATAATATACCACTGAGATTGGATCAGATCACCCTCACATTCTACTACCAAAAGTAAACTGACCGTGCAAAAGTTTACAATGTTTATTATAATTTCCTAAAACAGAGCCTGAAAGTATTTCTTCCCTCAATCAGAGGCCTATGTCTGCTGGAGAAAAGACACGAAACCAAAACCCGCCCAAAATTCCATAAAACTCACATAAAGGGGGAAGAATCCGCATTCAAGAAATGTAATGCGACGGATAACAGAGAAAGAAATTCAAAATTAAACTAATTAAAACAACAAATTGGGGAGCCAAACCAATTTACCTGGAGAACGAGCAGTGCATAGGAAGAAATGTCTTCTGAATAATTGACTTTAGGAATGAGTTGCTTGAGTTCCATGGTAGGTGCAAAATCCCCGAAATCGTCAATGACAGAATCTGTTATAGCCTCAACAAGCAAAACTCCCTCTCCGTTACAGTTGATTTCGATACGCCCATCTGGGTCTCTTTTGAGTCTCCCTGCCATGGGATAAAATGGCACCAGCACCTTGCTAAGCGCATCCCTGAGAATGTGCATTGAAAAGAAATCGGGGCTGCCACTGGGCCTATAGAAATACACACTAGCAGTATGTATTCGCGGAACCACCAGGTCTACATTTGAGTTCCAAAGATCCCTCTGTGGAGTCGGTGCAGCGGGACGCACCATTTGCGAACTCTTCACTGTTATAATCATTTTTACAGGCTACGGGCGTCTAACTCTGTTTCTGGACACACGAATGGATCAAACGTTAGAGGAAATTCATGGTATGTATCTTCAACTGCAAGATCTATGCATACCAATTTTAAAATGAAAATCTAGCGAAATGTAGATCAAGTATTTCATCCGATGCTAAATCTGGTTTATAGATCTCGTGAAATTCGACTGTCTTCCTTCAGTAAGCATCTAATTGCACGCAATTTTCTTTGAACGCCCGGATATCTTGTTTCCCTAGACAAGAACCCAGGGAGCGAACATACGATTCATTACATAGAATCAAAGAAGTGAAATACGAGTGACTGCCAAAAAGCGGAGGCTGGGAAGCGATGACCTGAGGTCCAGGGATGGATCATGGGACCTGACGGCAATTTTGACAGTTATCGGAGAGCATTAATGACGCCGACAACATAGCTAATGTCCGAAGGAAATATTTTCTTTGGTCAGGTTTAGCGGAGAAGTATATGCGTTAACCAAATCGCCCCCTACACGCCGGAATCCGGCGGAGGAGGAATTCATAAAAAAATGCGATGAAAATGTAATTTCAAATGTTCAATTGCCAATTTGAACAATCTGGGTCGTTTTAAAATGTTGCATTTAGCCTGTAGCCTTTAACAAGAAATTCTGATTGCAAAATTGGATAATAAACCAAAACTGCAATTCTCACTGAAAATTTTAACCGGATTCATTCATCCATTTGTTGGAGAAACAGAGCGTTTTGGTTGTTTTTAATCCCAGGCGAGGTTTAGCTCCATCGGGCGTAACCTGCGCCTTGTTGTACAAGCATGAAGCACACCTTTAAAAAGCGACGGATATTTATTCATTATTGTGCAAAGGACTGTGTAAAGGACTAGTGGTATATGATCATTTGCTGCAGAGTATTCTACAGCGGCAAGAGCTATCGATTGACCTGCAGAGCATTTAATGCAGTTGCAGTAAGCTTGATGATAAATCTGAACCACCTCAAGATCCAACAATCATCAAGCTTGCTGCAGCAGCATTAAATGCTCTGTAGCTCAATGAATAGCTCTTGCCTTCTACAGCTTAGATGTGGTGTGTACAGTTATCCAACAATACATATGCCAGGAGCATTAAATGCTCTGCAGCCGGGTGCTTAGACCGGGCTAGTGGATACCTAAGAAACCGCCGATTTGATTACATCTGGGAATCTGGGATTTGTAAGTGGTCTTCTGACATCCGTTCGGAATCCTGGACGGGTCTGCTGGGACTCTGACTCGCGACAGCTTGTTTTTATGGCAATTCCCAAGAAAGCTGAACACTAACCCAAGATTGAACTGCGCACAAGACGAGCTTTGATCGGTTAGGCTTATTAGTGGGAGTCTTTGCTTGGAAGTACCTTGTTTTATGGCAATTCCCAAAATTGCTTAACCCAAAAATGGAACTGTGCACAGGACGAGTCTCGATCGGTTAGGCTTATAGGTGGGAGTCCATTCTGAACGCATCACCGCTCAGGGTTTTAATTCAAGATTGTCAAGAAGCTAAGCTCTACACAATAGGTATAAGTGTTCAGATCTCACCGCAGCCAAAAATGTGTGGTTTTGTTTTAAAAAACTAACAGAGTTTCGATCCTCACACCTGCGTTCTCCAACCTAAACTTGAAAAACGCGACCATTTCTCGACTAATACGCAATCTCGACAAAGCGAGTACAGTTTCGATATTCGAAACTTTTCAAAGGGTAAATTAAATTAGCCTAGATAGTCGGCATTCTGCTGTAAAGACTGGGTTGACAGATTATGTAGGCTTCTTATAGATAGTTCATAGAGGTGATTCAATTACTATTTAGGTTATTAACAGACCTAAAACTGCAAATGTGCGCAATGTTTTATACATCAATAAGCCGGGCAGACGAACTTGAAATGACTGTGCATTCAGCAAATGTATCCTGGGGATCCATAAAAAAAAAGCCTTTAAATATTTTCAATAAAGCATTTTTTTTAGCATTCAATGAAGGGGCGATCTTTATTGCTAGTGGATCTGAATATCTTAGCAAATATTACACGGTAATTGAAAAGCTTTGTGAAATATTATCAAAACGCTTGAAATTTAAGAGGCTAAACAGTTACGAAACAATTCATAGTCCAGATATCGCCATTTCCACGGATGGAGTGGCTGAAAATCTGAATTGCTTAAACCGTAACGCCTAAAATCTTTTAATTAATCTCGCATAAAGCAGATCAAACTTAAGACTGATGAGATCTGGACAAGACGCAGGTTTACATCGACTTAAATTCAACCACATCTTCATCAAGATGACACACAGATTTAATCCGAAAGGCAAAATCAGATCAAACGCGGAGGAAAATTAAGCAGATCAAACTGCGTAATTCTATTTTCTTTCCTCCAAACCTTGTTTTTATTTTCTTTCCTGCATAGACTGCAGGATATTCATCACAAATCTTGGCTTCACACATCATAATTAAGAAATAGCAAAGATTAGCATATAGCATTCATCGAAACTCCAACAAGAAAAGGTGCAAACAGTTTCCTCATTCAAGAATTAAACAAAAAACCGACAGAATTGATCTCAGCCAGACAACTAAAAAGAAATGGAAGCAGCAAGTTGCAGGAGAAGAGACAAAACAAAAAACAAAAGAATGGACACATTACCTCTGGAAAACACGGCGTTCAAGAAATTGGAATCGGTCTAACAATTAAAGCAGGCGTAGGCTGTAGCCTGTAGCCCCTCCAGGCTGTGCTTCTCTTACTCTAAATAGACACACCGCACATCCTTTGCTGTAAAGCGCGAAGAACATGCATAGCTTTAAGAGGATTTCATGCTGTACGTACGAGTAGTTCAACTGAAAAACTGTAACCGTAGTTAACGTGTTCTGGTGTGGTGTGGTGTGGTGTGGTCTGGTCTGTTCTGTTCAGTACAAGGGAAGCTTTTATTGGTGGTGTTCCGGCTTCCCTCCCTCAGTGAGTGGCCTGGGAAGAGCATATAAAGGCAAAGGCAAGGCTAGGCCGGGCAAATTGTTTGCGTGTGAAATATCCAGGTCCCACCATCGCTCCCACCAACTACGCCACCAACCCACTCCACTCACCCACCCATTAAACCGACATGAGAGAGATAAAAAAACAGAAAAGAAAAACGGGTTGTGAGTTTGAATCAGTCTCCACTACCCAATACATTACGTGACATTCACATCCTTTTAGCTAGCTACTGCAACAACACCGATAAAAATCCAACATCTCTCCATATGACAGCAAGGAAAGGCAGAGTCAGGGGAAAGCCCACCTCTTTGGAACAACCAGAAAGGATGATAAAGAGGAAAGGAAGGAAGGCCCACGGTGGTTGTTAGGCTGATGTTGACCAAATAATCCTCATGATGACGTCACCCACTCCATCATTCTACCAACTCTGCTGTCAAATCAAAGTTTAGCCCACCTACACATCAGAATTAAGTCTAACTAAATACGACCACCAAATCCATAACCAAAATGTTGTGGAAATCTGAGCTTATACTTTATATATGCTAATGGGATCACTCCTCTTCCTCCCTTAGAAGTAGTACCTAGTACCTAAGCTTAGACATGATGTTTTTTTTATCTATTTTAATAATCAATTTATAAATCCCGTAAAATAAAATTGGTTAGAAATAAATTTTTATATTTTTATATTAGGTTTACTTAAAGAGTTTGAGGGGATCGGGGGTTTGTAGATCGGGGTCCAATCCTGGGTCTAAGCAAGGTTTCTTGATATTTAAAAAGTTAAAAAAAAAAATACTACGTGGATATTCTATTCCCTAGAATCAAAGTCTCTTTGAGAATGGTCTAACCAACATGGTTAGACCATCATCTTTTGCTTATTAATTCCCAAGTTGAGTAATAGAAAGTGTAATTTCCTCAAAAAAAATATATATAAATATTATTTTTATTTTAACAAAATTACAGTATAACTACTCAAAGTAATAATATATAAAATGTTGCCACTCATTTAACATGTCTAAGGATATCCCGTATCAAAAGAAAATTATCATCTTTTGCAAAGCACTTCAAAGGAGTTTTATTGGTATACTATAAATTTTATAAGGAAGAGACTCCTAAAATCAAAATTCTTTTACAAAACATGAAAATAGATTAAGCTAATAAATGAGAAGAGATCTTTAATTTTCTATGCAATATGTGTTTAATGCATTGTTTTGCTCTTCTTTTGGTTCTCTAGTAGTAGAATCTAATGACAATTTTAGATTCGAGGTAAGTCAATTGAGATCCCTTACTTAAGTCACAAACCATATTCTGTAGCATGGAAAATTCATTCAGTCTCCAAAACACGTATTTACTTTGTTTTTTGTTGCATGAGGGTTTCCATGATAATTGCATTTTGTGCCATAAATTGATGTTCGTTATTATGGATTTTGGAGGTCACACAAAAAACTAAAGTCCTATGGGTGGTAATGAAGCCTTCATGTCTTAATAAGACCCTATGAATATCATGGATATTCTTGAGGCAATTCATCTAACTTCTAAGACAATCCATGGCCCCAAGGATACCAAGTGGATGCCAAGAAACTTGCAATACAACCCTTGTCATTGAACATTAATTGTGAATTCCCACCAAACCACAAAGATGAGAAAATTTTGAGGGAACATTGAAATTGACTGCATTCACATGCATAATGTGAATAACCTACAATAGAAAAAGGAGAGGAGAAAACATGAACTAGACCAACCCATTCAAGACACATCTTCCATGGAATACCTAATATGATAGCCCAAAATCACCATGGAGTGTAATGCCTTGTTTTGACCTTACCATATGAACTACTATTGCATGTGTATATTATTTTATTATTGTGGAACGTTGTCAATATTTTGACACTATGGAGCAATAGACTTACTAGTTTGCAAAAGATATATACAGATATATGTGTATGGTGTTAATACCATGAATGATGATAGAATTTGAATTATGTCTCTAGCATGCCAAGTTAAAAGATGATGGGTACATGGATACCAATTTTAAGTTATGTATCAAATAAATGATTATGATGCCAGACGCATCATACAATATGATTGCATTGTTGCTAGTATCAATGAAATATGTGTACATGTCAATGAGTGCGCAATATTGCAAAATATTTTGTTGTGAGACTAACCGACAGGTTTAGAAGAGCTAAGGAATAGTTGAGCCCTACAAAATTGAAGTATATCGACAGTCTGAATTCCAAAAGAGAAACTTTATGAGAATGAATCATTATTGTTATGTATGTTTATTGTTATTATCATGATGTGTGGGTTGGTGTAGATTTTCAGGAAACTCAATTGCCCAAATTAGTTATTCGATGACAAAAAATGAGTACAACAATTGCAACACAGTTACCATGTCGATGTAGACATAGTCTCTTGTTCCATTAGGGGGGTGGAGGCATTACCTGTCGTTTATCCCCGAAACCTAGAGTCATGGGAAGGTTATGCTACGACATGCTCCCCAATGTGTGTGATGATGACTAATGGGTACCTGCTGGGGAAGCTTGGTCGATGGAGTCAACACTTCCGCTTACGGGTTCTAACTGGAGTTAGGTCATGTAATTGACGCTCCACGGTAGTCCAACAAAGGAAGGATATGATCTGGAAGTTAGTTGTGAACTAGATAGGAGGAAGTAGGCAAATAAGAATGTCATGAAAGTTTTAGACGGAAACATAATTAGATCTATGTGATGAATCCTTTGGTTAATTCTTGTGGCATCTCTGTACTTTATGATTGTTTCATAGGTCATTATAATCTAAGTTAATGAACATGAATAAACCTTTCATATTCA
Organism: Pseudotsuga menziesii; assembly: GCA_001517045.1. Classification (NCBI taxonomy): domain Eukaryota; kingdom Viridiplantae; phylum Streptophyta; class Pinopsida; order Pinales; family Pinaceae; genus Pseudotsuga; species Pseudotsuga menziesii. The sequence continues at coordinate 543,859 of LPNX010980589.1, read as the reverse complement.
TGTTTTGAGTATGTGTCAGCAAATAATATCTTATGTCATTATGCGTGAATAATACCTACACGATGTATGTAAGCATTAGCTACGTTTACATAACTCGTATACATATATGCTTGTATAATTGTATGTCATGTTGTTATAATTGGACCTTGATGTTTTGGGATTGTAACTAGTTACATTATACTTGCCATTTATTAAGATATGAATTGAAACTATAATGAAAGTTTTAGTTGTAATTAAGGTTAATTATTAAATGTGGTCATCACTAAATAAAGGTTTATTAGTGATTAACTGAACTATTATCAACTTGATCAATAAATGCTAATTAAAGGATTAAATTATAATTAAGGTTCCACTTTTAAACATGGTAAATAGTTCCATGAATAATGACTAAGATTAATTATAATTAATTATGATTAATTAGAATGTTTTAATAAATCCATATTAATTAGGATTATTTATAATTAATTACCATTAATTATAAATTAGAATGTGGTGATAAATGAGTATTAATTAGTAAAAGATAAATAATGATTGAGTCTTAAGTATAGCTACATTTGATTGTTGAATAGGGCAATGCATAAATAAATAACGAGTGGAGTTGAAAGGATTGTTGTTTAATTAATAAATAAACATTAATTAAATTATAAGTAAGTATTTTAGTTAAACTGATATTAAATACATTATTTAGGTAATATTAGGTTATGTTATTAAAACGTTAAGTACATTCATTAATTCAATGTAGGGTAAGTCAACGATAATGATTGAATAATATTATTAACAATAAATGTTTGTTTTACAACTTATGCTACTTATATTGAACACTAAAGTACAAGCTTGGTGGTGATAATTAATTCAATAAAATAACAAAACTATGACATGGGACCCAAATCCTTAGGATTAAATAAAAACATTATTTATTCAAGTGTTGCTCGAATATGTACCTTGTATTGATCTATGATGGGATGGAAATTCAATAGGACTGACATAGTTGGTGAGAAGGGGGATTAAAACATTAAGTATGGGAGAAGGGTAGTAAAGTCGAGAGAGGAGATGACGATGAGGGGGATATAAGGGGGGAAATGGGGATGGGAGGATTTTGGGGAAAACAACAGAGGAGGCCTGTTGTTCTCGTTTTCTATTGACTTTGGAAAATTTTATAGCACTGGTTGGGCTCGTTGTACTCATCTTTTGGGCTCGAGGGTTCTAGAACACAGTTCTTAGAGCTAGGGAGCTGCGAGGTTGTTTCTAGATGGCAAGGTGCTAAATCAATTTGGTCGGTTGAGTTTAGTTGTGGGAAGTTGCAGGGACAAAGCTACACAAGTAAAGCAGAACAAAGAAAAGAACATAGATGGACAAGCTACTATCTGACAGGTATTTTCTATAAGTAAATTAGACTTGTTACTTGCCTTAGTCAATATTAGTACTGTGAAAGATTGCAAATTATATAGTATGTGTCAAAACCTATATATGCTTATTACTAGGAACAAAGAGAAAAATGGCAAAAAAAATGATATAGTAGCATATTGTTGATTTTGAAACTAAAATGAAAAGAATTACAGATATACAGAACATGAATTTACTAACAGAGGTCTAACTGAGTTTAAGGAAACAAATCTAATTTTAAACCAACAATTGTTGTCTTTATTTTAATAAGAGAGAAGGTCCCTACACATGGTATCAGAGCCATGGTTCGAAATCTAGAACCAAGGGTTTACTCCAAGATGGAAACCCTTAGAAAACCCTATATATATATATTATATAAATTGAAACAAAATAAAAATTTAGAAGGGAAAAAAAATAGCAATGGAAGAGAATAGAATTTGAGATAATACCGATTTATTTAGAATCCAAGCCACGAGAATGCTCTGAATTTGAAACAAAACTAAGTAGTGGTAATTGGGTCATGACAATAAATTTTGAACATAAAAGATGTAACACAGGGAAACTAGGGTCTTCCTATCAATTGAGTTATAGAAGGGAATCATGAAAATTAATAGCATGTCCACCATTCTTGTTAAACAAAAAAAGAGAGAAGAAGAAGGAGAAGTGTTTAATGAACTTTAAGAAGGATAATAGATATGTGTACAAGATGTAAAGTGTAATATCCTTGCGATAAATAAATTGAGACTCTAATTGGCGAAAGACACTATGTCTAAATGACTTGTAATTACCATTAGATATTGAATTCATAAATGACATAAATATATAACTCTAAGTGAATTCATAGTGAATTCACTTGTAATTCTAAGTGAATTCATAAATGACATTTAGATGTTATTATAGACAAATGACATGGAAACAGGGATAATTTTAGGGGCGAATTTTAGCCCAGTGGGCTATTTTTCCATGTTTTTCTCCCAAAAAAGATTTGTCATTTTGCATTTTTTGAAGCCCTGTTTCGCCCAATTTTGATGGGGTAAAAAATTTTCACCCTAAAAATCACCAAGTTATTATATAAATGATATAAAATCCTTGGAAATTAAAATCTTTTTTGAAAAATATCGCCAATCATTTTATAGTTGGCGGTTTAAGAATTGGTAATATTCGCCAACATTTATACACTTTTAAATAAGTGTAGTTCTTTAAAATCATCCCTGCATGGAAAGCATACAAGCTAACAATTAAACTACATAATATAGGTAGTATAGCCCAGACTCTACTATGTAGAAGGACACAAAGACTATCTTTCATGATTTTTTTTTTCCACGCTATTTGATTATAACTTCGGAACGAAGTTTTCTAAAGGGTGGGTGTATGTAATGCCCCTTTTTGACCTTGCCATCTGAACTACTATTGCATGTGTATATTATTTTATTATTGTGGAACGTGTCAGTACTTTGACACTGTTGAGCAATAGACTTACTAGTTTGCAAAATATATGTACAGATATATGTGTATGATGTTAATACCATGAATGATGGCCGAATTTGAATTATGTCTCTAGCATGCCAAGTTAAAAGATGATGGTTACACAAATACCAATTTAAAGTTATGTATTGAATAAATGATATGTGCTAGATGCATGATACAATATGATTGCATTGTTGCTAGTATCAATTAAATATGTGTACATGTCAATGTACAATATTGAAAAACATTTTGTTGTGAGACTAACTGACAAGTTTAGAAGAGCTAAGGAATAGTTGAGCCCTACAAAATGGAAGTATATCGACGCTATGAATTCCAAAAGAGATATGTTATGAGAATGAATCATTATTGTTAGGTATGTTTATTGTTATTATCACAATGTGGGGGTTGGTGTGGGGTTTTAGGAAACTCAATTTCCCAAATTGGTTATTCGATGACAAAAACTGAGTACAACAGTCGCAATGCAGTTACTATGTCGATGTAGACATAGTCCCTTGTTCCATTAGGGGGTTGGAGGTATTACCCACCATTTACCCCCAAAACTCAGAGTCATGGAAAGGTTGTGCTATGACACGCACCCCAAGGTGTGTGATGATGACTAATGGGTTCCTGTTGGGGAAGCTTGGTTGATGGAGTCGTTACTTCCTCTTACGAGTTCTAACTGGAGTTAGGTCATGTAGTTGATGCTCCAGGGTAGTCCAACAGAGGAAGGATAGGATGTGGAAGTTAGTTGTGAACTAGATGGGAGGAAGTAGGTGTTGATGTCTTTGTAACTTCGGAATGTATTCACTTGTATATTTCATATATTGTATTTCATTGGTCCCTGATGTTCCTATCGAGAAAATCATTAATGTAATCAAGTCATGTAAATTCATAGAGGCTAACCCTCCTTGTTGATTGAGGGAAAAAGTCCCCACAGTTGTGGGGCACTAGGGTTATTAGACTCTCCTAGAGAAGTCGGCCATGGTAAGTATTTGTCAAGTCAGAAACTAGTATAAACAGAGAGTGAGCCTCTCTATTTGAGACACGCACTCACCTAGCTATAGCGCATAGGTGAGAGAAGAGGAGCTCATACAAGTGAGAGAGAGAACAATTGTTGGAGATCATCTTTCTATCTTTGGGTTTTACTGCTACCATTGGTGCTCATTCTATCTCTGACGAATTTGTGGGGTTTTCTCCTTTATGGTTTCCCTGAGGAAAATCTTTGTGTCTATTTTCTCTTGTGATTGATTGATGTGCATGTTATTCTCTCATATAAGAGCCTAAGATCATATTGCTGAAATGATAAAAATCTAACATGGTATCAGAGATAACCTGAGAACAAGACACTGTGCAACTGCAGAAGCTAGGAATTCTTACTTTTTGGGTCTCTCTCCATATCATCAGCAAAAGGAGGCTATGCTAACTCTCCATTGAAGGGCGCATCTTTCTGTCGAAGCAAAATTTGATTCCGAGCATTTTCAGTCACTGCTCCAGGAAATTAGGGCTTTTCACAGAAGAGGAATTTTTGAGTGAGCCCAGAATATGATTTCTCTCTTCCTCAAAATCAAAATTTAGAGACAAAGATCGAAATTTTTGGTTGGATAAAACTCCGGGAAAGTCAAACCCTAATTTGACCCTGGACCAAAAAACCCTAAAATACTAAAACTAGTCATTTTGGTACATTCGCTCTATCTCGATATTGGAGAAGGCTCAGAAGCCGAAATTTTTACAGGCCAAATAAAATTTTGTGCTGAACACTGTGTAAACATTTCAGCCTCATATTCTCTATATTCTGGGAGATATGATTCCTCCAAATCAGGGTTCTAGCCTTTACCAGGATTCATCCCTAAACATGACACCTTGGGAGAATTGCTATATCTCGGGCTACAAAGGTCCAAATGAAATTTCACAAGATGTTCCAGATAGGGCACGGACTCTAATTTCTGTGGTAAAAGTTTTAGAACCCAAAGGTGAAATAGTGACATGTGGCAGTCTGTACAAGTTCGCTATGCTGAACAGTCCTGAAATAAGTCACTTTGGGAAAACTCTCATAAGTTCCAATTGGTGAAACCAATTCTTGTCAAATCCATGGTGTCAGAAAGAGGACAAATGAGGATACCTTAGTACAATGTTTTATACATATAGGAGTATTAGATTCAGATATATTGTTGAAACAATATCAGGAAATTATGTAGAAGAAATTTAAGAAAACTAGGGCATCATATATTTTGCAGTTATGATCATAGTTTTGGGAAAATGAGTATGTTGCTCAGCTCGCCTTCAGGAGGCACATATTTCTATCTAATCAGATCAGAAAGATTCCAACTTTTGAAAATTAGGGTTTCTCTAACAAACCTTAGATCAGCCAGATCTGGAACCAGGATGGACACCTCAAATTGGTAAGATCTAATCTTTTGCTATTTACATTTGAGGTTCTCATTTCAAAATGACCTATCACACTAGCTTGATGACAAGCTTGGTGAAGCTAAAAAATTATGAGCATGGAAGTATAGGATTTCACTGGTTATTTAAGGAAATGAATTGGACACCTACATAAGTGGAGGGGCTCTAGTTCTAGAGGGAGATGAGGCTAAGGCCTTACACAAGAAGAACTTGGTCAAGGCCAAGACGATTATTGTTTATTCTATCAAAACAAGTGTCTTCCCTAAAGACACCTAAAGAGATGTTTGATTCCTTGACCAAGCTATTTGAAGGGAAGAACATAAATCAGAAGATGACTTTGAGAAACCAGTTGAAGAATGTAAAGATCCAGAATGCAGAGACCATATAGTCATACTTTACAAGGGTCTCTCAATTCAAAGAACAACTTGAAGTAGTGGATGAAGAAGTAGAGAATACAGAAATTGTGATAACCACCTTGAATGGCCTCCCAGGATCATGGGATTCATTCATTCAAGGACTGTGTGCTAGAAGGAAGTGATTATCTTCAGCAGACTCTGGGAAGAGCACACACAAGAAGAAGCTCGACTCATAATAAGAGAAAAGAAGATGGGAGCAACTGAAGATCTAGCTCTCACGATTCAAAGAAGATCCCTCAAGCGATGAGGAATATGAATGACTCAATTCTTGAAGAATCTCTTATCCATATTAGCATTTGGATAAAAAATGATGATGTCATGAATGAAGAAGAAGATGAAGCAAAAAGCTTAAGAAGGAGTTTACCCACGAAACAAATAAAGATAAGTATTCAATTGTCATTTCATGATATTATTTGGTTATGCATTTGTTTATATTTAATTGATGTGCTATGCATGATAGAATGTTTGCATTAATGACAGTATACTACTAATATGCATGTGATGGGTAAGTATCTCATGGTGATATACAACTCTCCATTGCTACTTATCTAGAATGAAACCTCTTTGCTGACATATTAGATTAGAGCACAATCTCAATGATGTCATCGTAGAGATGGAAGGCATCTAGAAAGTTTCTGTGAGATATGGATGAATGTTGTATTGGCTAAAATTGTTGCATGATTATATCTTTATGCATAAATAATTTGCCATTATGAATATGCCTTCTGAAATATTTCTAACCATACAACTAATGCATTTGACTTGTAGAAAAGATCACGTACAATCGCCTACAAGAAAATAAGGATAAGACTTGTTCTGAAGAACAAGTGATGACCGTTCGAGAAATAATACAAGATGAAGAATAAATACTTTCAATGAAAGAAAGAGGTCTCAGACACAGTGTAGTTATGTGACATTGTTGAGCGACATCATTGATTCAGAACCTTCCATCTATGAAGAAACAACCAAGAAAAAAGGGAAGGAGTGCACCAATTCAAGAAGAATGATGTCTAGGATCCGGTATCGAGACTTGAAATATGGATCTACAAGATCCAAGCATGCAATAGATGACAACATCATGGGATACAAGGCAAGATTTGTAGCACGGGGCTTCTCATGGAAAGAAGGCATAAACTACGAAGAGACATTTGCAGCCACTGGAAGTTAAGACATATGACAGGAAGACTCATGTGTGCAAATTAAATAAGGCCTTGTATGAGCTCCAAAGGAACCCATGGGATAACACATGCATGAGGAGCTTGAAGATCACCTAGAGTGATGAAGATCTTAACCTTTGCTACAAGGTTGAAGATGAAAGCCTATAGAGGATGACAAGCTCATAGATGGGTGCGAGAAGAACATTTTCAAGATAGAGGATCTTGGTATCTAGTGACCCTAGATGGATACATAGAATATTAATAGCAGAGGAAGCTACTTGTCACTCCAATACATAATGTTTCAATACATAGGGTATGAAAGGCAGAGGGAGAATGATGATCCACTTTAGAGGGAGTGACTGTAGAAGATCCCGAGGTTCCACATGGTACGACAAGATGGACAACTTACTGATGGCTCTAGGATTTACTAAGAGTAAAGCGGACTCCAACCTTTACTTCAAGGTTGAAGGTGGAAGACGAGTGATGCTCCTGTTATATGTCAATGACTTGTTCCTGACAGAAAAAGTGGAACTCCTTAAAGTTGCAAGAAGGATACTTGTTGCCGAGATTGAGATAAAGGATTTGGGTATGGTACTTTCTAGACATGGAGGTGTGGCAAAATGCAGATGGAATCTCCCTAGGACAAGGGAAGTATGCAGTAGAGATACTGAAGAGGTTCGGGATGATGGATTGCAAGGCCATGACCACACCTATGGAATTGAACCTAAAGCTATTGAGTGATGCTTCATCAGAGTCGGTTGATGCTACAATGTATCGTCAGATGATTGGGTCCTTGATGTACCTAACGAATATAAGACCAGATATTTGCTTTGCTGTGAACACATTGAACCAGTGCCTAATGAATCCAAGACATGTTCACCTGATTGCTACAAAGCATATTCTGAGGTACCTGAAGGGTACAGTTGATTATGGGCTCAAGTATGAGGCGAATCAAAAGATTAACCAGGAAGGTTATGTGGATTCAGATTGGGTAGGCAGTGCCATTGATAGGAAGAGCACTTCAGGGTGCTGCTTCAGTATGGGATTAGGTGTGATCTCTTGGTTTAGTAGGAAGCAGTCCTGCATGGCACTGAGTACAGCCGAAGCAGAGTATGTCGCAGCTTGTTTGAATAGTTGTGAGGCAGTGTAGTTGAGGAAGCTACTATATGATTTGTTTGATCTCTTGTTGGATGCTACTTGTATATATTGCGACAACCAGATTTGTGTGAAGTTGTCGGAGAACCTATTGTTCCATGACAAGTCAAAGCATATCGAGATCAAATATCACTATATCAGGGATATGGTGCAGATAGGAGCAGTGAAGCTCCAGTATGTTGTGACGGACGGGGAGATAACTGATGTGTTGACCAAGCCATTAGCCAAAGTGAAGTTTGAGTATTTCAAGGAGAAGCTTGGTGTTCTCCAGATCGAGGCTCCTTCCAAGAGGAAGTGATGAGTCCGTGAGCCTTTCTGACATGGTGGTAGGATTGATTCCTCCCATGGTCAAATGTAAGTGATGTGCCTTTCTAACATGGTGGAAGGATTAGCTCCTCCCTTGGTTAGATGTAAGTGAAGTTCCTTTCTGACATGGTGGTAGGATTGGTTCCTCCCATGGTCAGATGTAAGTGCAGAGCCCTTCTGACATGGATGTTGTATATGTTCCTCCCATGGCCAGATGTAAGTGTAAATCCCTTCTGACATGGATGATGGATGTGTTCCTCCCATGGTCATATGTAAGTGCAGAGCCCTTCTGACATGGACATTGGATGTGTTCCTCCCATGGTCAGATATAAGTGCTGAGCCTTTCTAACATGGATGCTAGATGTGTTCCTCCCATGGTCAGATGTAAGTGTTGAGCCTTTTCGACATGGTGGCAGTTCGGGCCTCCCATGGTTGGATGTAAGTGCTGAGCCTTTCCGACATGGTGGTAGGCCGAGCCTCCCATGGTCGCATGTAAGTGCTAAGCCTTTCTGACATGGTGGAAGGCTGGGCCTCCCATGGTCAGATGTGAATGCTGGGCCTTTCTCACATGGATGCTGGATGTGTTCCTGCCATGGTCAGATATAAGTGTTGGGCGTGCCTTTCTGACATGGATGTTGGATGTGTTCCTCCCATGGCCAGATATAAGTGTTGGGTGGGCCTTTCTAACATGGATGTTGGATGTGTTTCTCCCATGGTCAGATATAAGTGCTGAAGAAGATGAAGACCTACATGGAGGCTAGGCCTCCAACCAGCATGAAAAATGGTTGGCTCTATAGAACTTCTTGTGATGAGTAGAATGGAGAGATAACACCATTTGATCGAGATAGTGGGAGTAATGATGATGATCTATATTTGATGATGATCTAGTGATGATCCAACTTTGATGATGATCCAGTGATGAAGACTTGTGCTGATGAATTATGTCAAGAGAATACCTTCCTAGTTAAGAGGGAGTGTTGATGTATTTGTAACTTTGGAATGTATTCACTTGTATATTTCATATATTGTATTTCACTAGTCCCCGATGTTCCTATCGAGATAATCATTAATGTAATCAATTCATGTAAAGTCATAGAGGTTAACCCTCCTTGTTGATCAAGGGGAAAAGTCCCCACAGTTGTGGGGCACTAGGGTTATTAGACTCTCCTAGAGAATTCAGCCCTAGTAAGTAATTGTCAAGTCAGAAACTAGTATAAATAGAGAGTGAGCCTCTCTATTTGAGACACACACTCACCCAGTTATAACGCATAGGTGAGAGAAGAGGAGCTCACACAAGTGAGAGAGAGAACAACTGTTGGAGATCATCTTTCTGTCTTTGGGTTTTACTGTTGAAGTTGAGGGGTTTTCTCCTTTATGGTTTCCTCGAGGAAAATCTTTATGTCTATTGTCTCTTGTGATTGATTGTTGTGCATGTTATTCTCTCAGATAAGATCCTAGGATCATATTGCTGAAATGATAAAAATCTAACAGTTGGAAGATAGGAATGTCATGAAAATTTTAGAGGGAAAGATAATTAGATCTATGTGATGAATCCTCTCGTTAATTCTTGTGTCATCTCTGTACTTTATGATTGTTTCATAGGTCATTTAATGTAATTTAATGAAACTGAATAGACATTTCAGATACATGTTTTGAGTATGTGTCGACAGATAATATCTTATGTGATTATGTGAGATGTTTGGTTGAGTACTATTATTGTACCTACACGATGTATGTAAGAGTTAGATATGTTTACATAACTCGTCTACATATGTGCTTGTATAATTGTATGTCATGTTGTTATAATTGGACCTTGACTTTTTGGGATTGTGTCTATTTACATTATACTTGTCATTTATTAAGATATAAATTGAAACTAATGAGTCAAGTTATTAATGAAATGTTTAATAGTAATTAAGGTTAATTATTAAATGTGGTCATCACTAATTAACCTTTAAGGTTAATTATTAAATGTGGCCATCACTAAATAAAAGTTAATTAGTGATTAACTAAACTATTATCAACTTGATCAATAAATGCTAATTAAAGGATTAAATTATAATTAAGGTCCCATTGTTGGACATGGTAAATAGTTCCATGGATAATTATTATGATTAATTATGATTGATTAGAATGTGTTAATAAATCCATATTAATTAGGATGATTTATAATTAATTACCATGAATTATAAATTAGAATGTGGTGATAAATGAGTATTAATTAGTAATAAATAAATAATTACATTTGATTGTTGAATAGGACAATGGATAAATAAATAACCATTGGAGTTGAAAGGAATGTTGTTTAATTAATAAATAAACATTTATTAAATTATAAGTAAGTATTTTTGTTTAGCTGATGTTAAATACATTATTTAGATAATATTCGATTATGTTATTAAAGAGTCAAGTACATTCATTAATTCAATGTAGGGTAAATCAAGTATAGCGATTGAATAATATTAACAATAAACATTTGTGTCATAACTTATGCTATGTATGTTGAACACTAATGTAAAAGCTTAGAGGTGCTAATTAATTTAATAAAATAACAAAACTCTGGCATGAGACCCAAATCCATAGGATTAAATAAAAACATTATTTATTGGTGTTGCTCGAATATGTACCTTGTATTGATCTATGATGGGATAGAAATTTAATAGGACTAACATAGTGGGTGAGAAGGGGGATTAAAACATTAAATATGGGAGAAGGGTAGTAAAGTCGAGGGAGGAATCGGTGATGAGGGGGATATAAGGGGGAAAATGGGGATGTTTTGGGGATGGGAGGATTTTGGGGAAAACAATAGAGGAGGCCTGTTGTTCTCATTTTTTGCAGCACTAGTTGGGCTCGTTGTACTTAGGTTTTGGGAAAAATTACAGCATTAGTTGGGCTCGTTGTACTTAGGTTTTGGGCTCAGGGGTCCAAGAACACAGTTCTTGGAGCTAGGGAGCCAACGAGATTGTTCTCAGCTGGAAGGGTGTTAAACTGATTCAGTTGGTTGAGTTTAGTTGTGGGAAGTTGCAGGGACAAAGTTGGACAAAGCTGCACAAGCAAAGCAGGACAAAGAAAAGAACAAAGATGGACAACCTACTATCCCACATGTATTTTTTATAAGTAAATTAGACTTGTTACTTGACTTATTCAAGCTTAGTGCTGTGAAATATTGCAAATTATATAGTATGTGTCAAAAGATATATATGTTTTTGTAGGAACAAAGAGAAAAATGACAAAAAATGATATAGTAGCATATTGTTTATTTTGAAACTGAAATGAATAGAATTACATAAATATATAACATGAATTTACAAACAGAGGTATAACCGAGTTTAAGGAAACAAATCTAATTTTAAACCAACAACTGTTGTCTTTATTTTAATAAGAAAGAAGGACCAGAGAAGGTCCCTATAATGACATCCATTATCCACATAACAACATTTTTTTTATAATAGGCTGTAAACACATCAAGCTACTTTAAGTGCAATAAAGTGTTTTATTATATTCATTTAAATCAATGTTAGAAGTTAAAACACATTTATTTATACACATAAAAACAAGTTATTCCAAAGATTAAATGACAATAGAATAGATACATTATCTCATCATACAATATCAAGTTTATCAAATTAAACCATCTATAAACATTAAATATAATATAGATATAATATATATAATATATATTAAAATTAAAGCATTTAAAATCCAACAATATACATTATAACATATATTTATATATTTATTTTATTTATCAGTACATCACATTTTTTCATATCTATCGAGAACTGAACACCAAAGCAGATGTTTTATCCAAACAAGCCATCGATGATGGTATGGAATCCATCAAATGGGCCAAGTTCGACGGAGCATCCTGCCTAGAGTAAGGCTCTTTAAATATTAGTTAGCTGAAATTTGATATTTAATGTATTGACAAGTCTCGGTATGATTGTCTAATCATATGACTCTTAAGAGGCAAGATATGTTTATGTACCTGTAAAAATGATTATAAAATCTTTGGAGAAATTATGTACATTTGTAACCCAATCAACTTGACTATAAGACACAACTTTCAATAATATAAAGTTGTATTTTCTGTGTGAAAAAAAAATATATATTAAATATCATATTAATCTCCATAAATAACCATCAATCATCTCTTCTAATTAAAATTTTAAATTTTGGTGATTTAGTGTGGCATAATAACAAGGTAGGACATGATTATACTTAATTATTATATAAAGATTGAAAAAGAGCATTATATCACTTACAAGAATTGAATTTAAGTGGAAAAAATAACAATCATTCTTCCTAATCACCTAACCTACATTATATATATAAATGTTATATTTATAATATTTATAAATAAACAATAAAATGTTTATGAAATATTGAAGATTATCTAAGACATAGAAAATATGTCTTATCACTTTCATACATGAGACTATGCTTGCTAAACATTGTTAAGATTATTTTGAATAAATATTATCCTATTTCTTAATTCTATATGTTTAAAAGATATGTCTTATCACTTTCATTCATAAGACCATCCTTGCTTGGCATTGTTAGTATTATTTTGAATAAATATTATCCTATTTCTTAATTCTATATGTTTAAAAGAGAAATGATTGAGACATTGAATAGCTTGTGTACCAACTTTGCATAAAATTTATTAAAGTATAATTTTTTATTTTTTTTAAATGTAATATTTTTATGTAAACACCAAATTTATAATATTCATTTATAAGTAAACTTAATTTTTGTTCAAATATATATGTTGACTTTTTTTTTTTATATATATATTTTTCGGAAAAAAAGCGCATTTTATTATAATTAATAACAAAATATATTGTATAAAGGCTATTAAAATTTGTAGAGCAATAATCTACCTTAGTACCATGGTTATTTACCTATGAGACATAATCATTTGCCTTGTGCCTATGTTCTATGGTCTAACTTAGGTTATACTGATCAATACTGGTCAAATAGGTGATTCTGACTCATTAATTGACAATTGAGGCGCTCTACTTTGATCATTCTATCATCTAGGTGCCTGCATTAATTGCAAACCACTTCCAACTTTGACTAGGGGCGCTAATGTGTGAATGTGGTTGTTTTGTGGTCTTCTTGGGCATTTATTTGTCTCCTAGGGACTCTCTCACTCAACCATGAGCTCTCCCATGCTAGACTTCCCTCATTTATGACCCAGGCATGCTTCTTACCTGTTCACACATGCTCACACATGTTCACACATGGATTCATGACTGTTTGGTCAGGTTTGGGAGCCTATTGGTCAACCTAGGGGGGTTTAGGGGTCAAATCCTAGCCTGACACTTGTATGCATTCACATGGCCTCAAAGGGCTCACAAATTTTCCCCAATGTAATGATAAATATGTACCATACACATATACAAGATGTATTGTAGTAATATGATCATTTATTAGCACTAGTCATGTGTGTTATTCCAGCTATTTTCAGTCTCTTTTGTTGTTCTCTTGCATATTTTGTCAAATAATTTGAGTGTGAATATTTCTCTAGCTCCTAGATCTCACTGAGAAGCAATTCTCACATGGTATCAGAGCTAGTTGGATATGCAAACAAATCTAGAGAGGTTTGAGTTGTTGTTTAGGACATATTTCTAGAAAATCTGAGTGTTTGCATTGTAGGTTTTACAGTGTTTTTGTCACAGGTTGCGTAATCAGGATGGAGAAAACTCAGCTATTGCTTACCACATCCAACTATTTTGAATGGAAGTTCGAAATGGTGTTCTAGTTGAGGTCAAAAGGCCTGTATAGAGTCACCATGGGGACTGAAGCCGAGCCCAACTCTGCAGTAGAGAAAGCTAAGTACTTCAATCGACTTGATGAAGCTTTTGGAAAGATTTGCCTCAGAATTACGAGGGATATTCTCTTTCATGTTGAAAGTATTAGCACACCCAATGAAGTTTGGCTCAAGCTTGAGTCATTATTTGGGAAGGTTGATGAAATGAGAGGCCATCAACTTGAGAATGAGCTAATCTCCCTGAGCCCAACTCACTATGAGACCATTGAAGAATTTTTTACGAAGTTCAAAGCACTGGTACTTCAGATAAAACAGTGTGGCATAGAGAAGAAAGATGATCAACTTATCTTTTCCATCCTTTCCAAGCTAGCGCCTGAGTATTCTGTGTATGTTTCAACATTCCACTCAAGCAAGCTTACAGCTAGAAATTGGACGATGCCTGCGCTAGAAAACTTCATGGAGTCTTTAACTCAGGCGTAGGAAAAAATCATACAAACGGTTACCATCAAATACACCAAAGAACAATCCATTGCTGTTGGTTTATCAAATCAAACCAAAGGCAAGAAGAAATATTTGAAGCAAAGAGAGAAAGAGAAGAAGCAGTCAAGTTCATAAAGCTCCAGTTCTACTGATGGGAGTTCGAGATCCAGGAGGAGAAACAAGAGAGAGAGACCCACATGTGGTTATTGTAGAGGTTCACATATTGAAATATCTTACTTCAGAAATAATATGGACATCATGACCAAAATCCTTGAGGAGAACCATATTGATCTTCCATATTTTGCAAGAGGATGGGAGCGCAAACAAGGAAGTGGTAAGCTTGAGCATGCATTGAGTGCATGGGTAAAACCCATTTCTTATATCTCTATTTCTAATGGCTCTATTTCCGATTTACTTTCTGATATATCAGAATTTGAAGCTTCCATCCTTTCCTTGGAAGAAACCCCAATCAGTTCACCAAATCGTCCTCCCAAAACTAGTTATTTTTTGCTAGTTTCTGATGAGTCTTCTAAAAGATCTTTCCCAATCCAATAATTCCCATTCTGATTCGGAAGGTGATATACAGGATGATATACATCCTATTATATTCATTGAATCATTTCCCTAACCATTTCATGACCAAAATACCTGACAACCCTCAAGTTCACTAGTTGGAAAATCTCAAAATTGTCTAGTTTCCAATGTTATGTCACTTGTATATGTTGATTTTATGTCTTATATGTCTTTCATTGGTTGGAAATCCATATCATTGGCCTTCATGGGACTGCTATTCCATATGTTTGGACTTTCTTTTACCACCCATGGTTCAAATCTCAAGTATCCAGACCCTCCAGGTTCACTCAATTGCAATTGTGAACTAGTTGCTCACTCTTCTCTCTCTATGGACCGATTCGCTCATGGAGACACCATACCTATGATATTTTCTAATATATATGACATATATTCTGATATTTCAGAGCCTCATGAGATTTTTTACATATTTATGAATGTGCTTTATCAAATTGGGAAGAATATCCATGATTTTATTCATGATATAACAACTACACATGATGCAGATTTTGTTGAATCTTTTGATGTTATTTGGGAAAGAGTTTTCAGAAATATCTTTTCCATGGCTGATTATGCTATTACATCATAGTATTCTTGCATAAAAATACATTCTTATGATGCCCCTCCATCATCAAATGATGACCATCAAAGGGCCTCTCCACATGATCTTTGTCTACAACACTTTGATGCATTGATGCATGATCTTGGCATCCACAACATATTCACCAAGTCCATCACCAAGAAGTTGTTCTTTCAACTCATTCAAGTGAAGAAGAGGACCTGTTGAAACTTTTTGTTAATCTCTGTCATATCCATTTTTGAGGGGAGGTTTTGTCCCATGAGGTTTTCCTCCTTACCTTGGTTACATGGATTAATAAAATTTTGTTGTAAAAGGTGATGTGTGCCTTAGTTTCCAAGGCCTTAATAAATAATTTGGTATAAGTTGTACTAAGTTAGGATTAAGGGGGGGTGTTAGAGTGACAATATACCTTAGTATGGCATGGTTATCTACCTAGGAGACATAATCATTTGCCTTGTGCTTATGTTCTATAGTCTAACTTAGGTTATACTGATCAATACTGGTGAAATAGGTGATTCTGGCTCATTAATTGATAGTTGAATCTCTCTACTTTGATCATTCTATCATCCAGGAATTTGCATTAATTGCAAACTGCTTCCATCTTCGACTAGGTGATCTAGTGTGTGAATGTGTTTGTTTTGTGGTTGTCTTTGGAATTTATTTGGCTCCTAGGGACTCTCCCACTCATCGATGCACTCTCCCATGCTAGCCTTCCCTCATTTATGACCCATACATGCTTCTTATCTATTCACACATGCTCACACATGTTTGCACATGGATTCATGATTGTTTTGTTAGTTTTGGGAGCCTATTGGTCAACCTAGGGGGGTTTAGGGGTCAAATCCTAGCCTGGCACTTGTATGCATTCACATGGACTCCAAGGGCTCACGATTTTTCTCCAATGTATTATAAATATGTACCATACACATATACAAGATGTACTGTAATAATATGATCAGTTATTAGCACCATTCACATGTGCTATTCCAGCTATTTTTAGTCTCTTTTGTTGTTATCTTGCATATTTTGTCAAATACTTTGAGTGTGAATATTTCTCTAGATCCTAGATCTCAATGAGAAGCAATTTTCACAAAATTAGCTATATCTAGTCACTTAATACATCCTGTAAATTTAATAGACATATCTTTTTCCACAAAATATATGACTACTATGAATTTAAACTAATACATATAGTAAAAAATAGCGTGACTCTGCTAGTAGTCTAATGTTCCCAATAATCCATCATTATAACATATTTTTCATTCAAAAAATTTGTCAATGAAGCATATCATAAGGGAATACTTCAATCTCTCCAGGATCTTCAGAATGGAATGGGTCCTGGTTCATATTATGATATATTCGGACCCTCATGGTCCCATCTCAACCAAGTATTTTCTAGCTATTGTAGGCCAATTTTGGATAATTGGTCAGATTCTAGATTCTTTTCTAGGTAAATATGTTGGAAACTGATGGAGTGGAAGAGACCATATATTCTTTATAAGTCTATTATGATGGGATTCAAGTAAATGTTGTTGGATTGGCATCGCTTGTTCATCCAATTTATGACAATGAGTCACCAATAATCTGGATGTCCTGGATACCAAGATTATGTGCTAGTAAGAAAGTATGCATGAGAGCAATCAGCTCAACCCGATTGTTTGTCACTTGACCCAATCTTGCTACAAATTTGTAACACTGATGATCACTGGAAAATATGATACCCCCTCCACCACCTATAAGTGCATGATATTGAGAGGCACCATAAAAAAAACCCAGCATTTGGATTTATCAATGATAGGGTGGTTGATGTTGTGAATTCCGCGGATCTCATAATCTTGTGGAAATAAATTAAGAATGGATAATTCCTTGCTAGTAAACTTGTCCGAAGGAATACATGAGTCCCGGAAGATAACCAAATTCCTAGCATAC
>LPNX010980589.1:424242-525261 GCA_001517045.1 Pseudotsuga menziesii | reverse complement strand
TTCTATTTCTATTTCTATCTAGATTTGGTTAATATATATTATTATTATTATTTGCTATAAGTATTATATTTTTTTTCAAAATCTACATCTCAACGCTAACAACATCTCTATCATACTAAGTTATAGATGTACCTAGTTTTTATATGTACATTAAGATATTTCATTAATGTTCTATTTATAAATAAACCTAACTAGATTTTTATTTTTGTTTATTTATGATTTAGCTAACACAAAATATCATTATGCCGAGAAGGCACATTTCTACAACCTCGATGGGGGAAGTGTTTGTTCACCCCATAAAAAAGAAAGAACAAAAGAAAGAAGGCATACATAATTTGTTGTAGCATAGTGGATACCCACTGGGGGAAAGTGTCCATATGTCCCATTAAAAAAAAAGAATGCATGCATCAATGTGTTGTAACATAGTGGTGAGAGGTATGTGTGTTGTAGTTTAGTGGTGAAAGGTTTGTGGATTTGATCACTCTCGACACTTTGTAGAACCAGAGTTGGATGGGTCTATACTAGTTATTATTTGTTGTAAATATTATATTTTTGTTTGGAACTCAAATGTAAGAATTATCCACAAGACAACATCTCTAGTTGTAGATGCACCTAGTTTTTTTTTATTCCACGTAAATATTTGGGATGCTCATTTAGAGGATGACACCCAAGGTAAACCCTATATTCTTCAATCTAAGGCACAACGCCAATAAAAAACAAGGCTTTAAGTTGTTACAACAATATATAATATCTTTACCTTCGTTCAAATATGAACTTAGTTTGTGTGTATAGAAACTCTTTATCTCAAAGATTAAATCACAATGCAACAAATATACTATCTCATCATACAATATTGAACCTATCAAATTGGACAATCTATATGCACCAAACAATGTAGCAATAAATACAATATAAATTGAGATGTTGAATATTAAAATTAAATCATTATTGTATATGCCATTACAATCATCAAATATTAAAATTAAAGCATTTAAAATCCAACAATATATATATCTCAACATATATTGTATTTATTGTATCATAATTACAGTCATCAAATACTATCTTTTTTATTGATCTCCATCCAATACAATCAATCATCAATGTTGGCTAAAATGATATAAATATAACATTCTATCGTTATTAATTCATTTTACTATTTCATAAAAGTTTAAACCCCACTCACATTAAATTATATAAATATAACATCCTATAAGGCGACTGAGCTAGGGTTTCATGGCGACTGATCGACCACTCAATACCGGTTCTTTGGTCATATTTTCTGTCACATGGCCCAATTTGCAAAACATTTTTATGTTTTAAGAAACATTATGCTACATTTTATGTTAAAGTTTGTAATTAATGACCAAGTGGGGTCAAGGAAAATTTAATGTAATTGCATAATATTTTATTAATAAATAATTGAAAGATGAGACAACAGCTTAGGGAAGCTGTTAAATGAGTGTTTCACTGGTCACTTGATGGAGGAGGCTGGGTTGAGAGAAGACTGACATGTGGCAACATCCTCAAACTACTTCTAGCTGTTGCAAGTGGCAACTTCCCTATTTTGTGGTCATGATTCCCCAAGAAATGGGAACAAGAGCAGGTGGCCCATTAAGTAAAAACTTACCCAAAAGACCTAGGCATGCTAATAAAAATTTCCATTGAAGACAGCTAAGGCTGCTCATTCTGGATTTGTGATCATTCTGAGTGAATGAAGTGCACAAGATAATTCAATGGAGGGGACTAGCTGAAGTAAGTTTGAGTGGAAAAGTGCTGAAGACCTAAACTAGTGCAGCTATTCTAAGCTGAGTTCATACTGCTGTAAGTAGAACTGAGTTATTGCTAAACACTCAGTGGAGTTGCAGAGGATTTCTAGACTACATCTCTCACCCAATACTTCTACCAGGTAGACCAAGAGACAAGCTCGGGGGTCCTGAGAATTGCAGTCCAGCTCTTCTCCAAGAGTTGGTTGGGAGGAACAGGTTCCTTAAGCTGTTGTCACCTCATCTATACTTCCATGTTTTACTTGTTTAGTTCAATCATTTAATTATTTACTATATTTGGAAAGTTTAAAATTTATCAATGATATAGTTTATTCTGTTTTATTTCTGTTAGGGATAGATAGGAGAAATGTATATGTTGTGAAAGTTAGTAACTAGCTAGATTAGGGTAAATAAGCATAGAAATTCCTGAGTTAATTGATAGATAGAAAGAAAATACCTAAACTGTATTTTTCCACACCTTTTGCAAGGTAGTACTCTAGTACAGTAGGTTAGTTTATTTTCAAACAGTGGATTCAATAAAGTATGTATGCAGATGCAAATGGTTATTTTCTACAGGATTTTTGTATAAATTGTTTATAGGTTTTCTTTTCTATTTTTATTATTTACTTAAAGTATTTAAACAAAATAAATAGAGACAGAGGCATGAGCTTAAGTATTACACACTAATTTGTGTAATAATGTACATAGTAAAATAAGAAAAAATATATCAAAACCTAACAGTATATTCCAAAAATACAGAAAAGAGGTAAATTTATTCAATTAATATCATTTCTCTATTTTATTTCCAGAAATCATTTCTAAATCAATAATTATGTTACTATCGAAGCATTCCACTATCAAAAGTCCTCAAATCATAATTCATTTGAAGAAAAACAAAACTAATTAATAATTTACTTAACCCTAAACCCTCGAAAGGTAATAACAATAAAAATAGCTAAAATAATCACAATATATAAATATTATCCAAACAGAGATACTGTCAATTCAGCTTTAAGATGTAAGAATTCTTTTAATATAAAAAATAAAACTGAACAAACATAGTCTCTGCCTACGACCTTTTTACATCACCAGTCAAGGCTTAAAATCTTGAATAAAAGTATCTTAAATACAAACAAAGTTCACTTAAAAACCAAACATCTGTTTCGGCTATGAAAGCCCTTCCAAAAAGAAGTTCTGCAAGAACAACCATTAAGGATTTTTAAACCCTAAACAAATCCTCATATAACGGCCCAATGGCCCATTTAAATAAGGTCACAGCTTAAAGCCAGTATCAAACAACATCACCATAATTCAACCATGGCCAAAAAGGCTCAAAAAATTAATTGATTAAGTCACGGATATGAAATCCCACATCCTTTCTTTACAAAACAACAACTAGGGCTTTGGAAACAAACATGGCATCTAAATAGCCATGGCGGAACAAGTAACGATCAATCACGCAGATGTACCTTCCTAAAAATGCCATACAGCCAGTACAGGATAACCTTAGGTGAAACTGAGGCTTACTAGGATGAGTGCCATCATGGAAGCCATGTTGGTGGAGTCCTTCAGAACTGAGCCATCATTTAGAGAGCCTGCACAAATTAAAACCTTGGGTGTTAAATACTTATAATTCACAATTTAATAGCTTCATATTGTGCAAAAGAATTTTTATACAAGTTCAATTCTTACCCAAGAGAGTTTGCGTAGCTGCTTTGACATGGTGAGCCAACCATAGCCTCCTTTGATAGCACCATGAGCTAAAGTAGAGAACTGTCAGAAGAAACAAAGCTCGCAGTGTTTAAGTGAGAAAATCCCAAGCCACGACGAAGTAAGGTTCAAACCCACTCTAGGGAACAAGTAGTAAATCATAGAACCTGTTACCCACTGCTAATTTTCTATTTATAGTCAAGAACCAAGCTCACTCCTTCGAAACGACTATCACCACACTGTGTATAGTTAAAAGCACTCGCAAAGTCAAAATTGCAACAAGAGAGACAATTATGAAGCTAGGATAATGGTGCTGAAGAGTATCACAAGGATTCGATTCAATAAATACATAAATATCTTACACAGTGAAGGAATGACTCTGGCAAGGAAACATACACTCAATGGAGTGACAGTGAGCCATGCGGCTACTCACTCCATAGTTCTGAAAACAAATGAACTAAAACACAATTTTAGGTTAAGAACAACCTTATAATTGCCTCCAAAGTCAGCTAAATCCTAATCATTGAACACCAACCACGTGTCCACCAAATTATTTGCGAGATATGGGTTTCATGATATAGTTCCAATTCTCGTTTAACCTCCACGTAACGTTTGATTAAAGGCCAAAACCATATGATAGCAATTGCTTTGATTTCATACTCTGTGATTTTGGGTTTTGTTTGTTTAAACCAAAAACTTAAAATGTGGGAGGTATTCACGAGAGACTACGGTTTTAAAAGTAAGATTAAACCTTAGAAAATGCTTATCCATTTCTCACTCTTTGTAAATAATGTTTTCTATTGGAATTAGTAAGACACCAAAATAATGAAGGATGAACCAACATTATATAAAAATACTTAATCATAGAAATTATTGAGCTAGGATTTAGCCTAATCATGGATTTAAAATTACGAATATATGCCTTGTTAATAAAGCTCATATAAAATGAGAATTTTATATAAAGGAAAATAAAATACTGACACTTGGTTAAAGGAGAATCATTGGAATAAAATAATTAAATTTTTTGAATAATTATAAACAGTACTATATACCAAATACTAACAGTAAATGTGTAGTTTTTTTTGGTCACAAGTATATTTAGCATATCTTTTAGTTTATAGACTTCTTAGGTTACTGTGCTCTTAATGGAAGAAGTAGATCTGTCCATAAGATGCACCATCTAAAATTAAATACAAGTTTATAACCGAAAACACAAAAGGAAAGTTAATTGAACAAGTACTATGGCAGTAAGCATAACTGAACTAAACCCATTCTATTACAATAGTGTTTTACAAACATTTATGATGTTTCTAACAATAAGAATATCAACAATACCTCTTACGGGGTCAAGCTGCAAACAAGCAATTTAACTGGCAGTTTATCCTATGCTAGTTGAGTGATATTCTCGATCTGGAATTTTTGGTAACAAAACTGCTTACCTGTATAGAACCTGTAAAAGAAGCATCACTTCACTGCATTAGATGTAAGCTAAGTAAGCCCCGATCTCAACTAAGGTTCTTTCCTACTTGTCAGAAGATAGTAAAAACACACTTAGTATCAGGTTTAGATGTAGTTTTCTTCCCTATCCTTTTAAAACATAAACTGCGAAATTCAATATCTGTAACATAGTGCTTTAAAGATAAACAAATAAATTATTTATAACTAAAGAATTACAATGCTCAATTCTAAATACTAATGTTTGAGTAACCGCTAGCAATTATTGGTTCTTAGGCAGTGACATCTTGAACGTTTTATGTTACATGAAAATTTTAAAATTTTATGAACTTTTGGGTTATTACATGTGGTATCAGAGAACAAGGTTCATACACTAGGCTTGGATGTGGCTCAACTTGCATAAATAAATAGTGGAATTAAAACATGCATACTGATTTTTACTTTTCTTTTGAAATATACTTCTAGAGAATTTTTCTGAGTTAACTACAGGTATGGAAAGATTGGAAGAATATGCGGATGAGGAGTCCCCGTTTACTGAACGAAGTAATTCTAAAAGAGAACCCATACAAGAATAAATAACTAATAACTCTTCTGAATTATTACAAGCAGTCAAGGAACTAAGAACAGAGATGGAAATAGTCAAAAATAAAAATGAGAGAATTTTGAGAGCTCAGGAGGAGCTGAATCATATTTTAATGGAAAGATTTCAGAATGAAGAAAAAGATAAATGAACAGAGTCTGAAGATATGCCTTACCAACATAAAAATAAAAAGTCTAAACATTTTAAAATCGAAAGTAGCTCATCTTCTGAGGTTTATGGCGATCCACATAAAAATAATTATCAATTTACTAGTGCTAGTAGCGAAGACAATCATCATACGAGAAAGAGAAGATTTAAACCTTACGAAGAAATTTCTGGAGAATTTAAGAAAATAAAGCCACCAACCTTTAATGGTGAAACTGAGAAGGGAGAAGAAGCTGAATTATGGCTGTCTGGGATGAAGAAACATTTTCAAATTTATAATTATTCTAATCAACTAAAATCCAAAATGGCTATTTACAACCTCACTGGGAAGACAAATATTTGGTGGCAGGACCTAAAAAGAGTAAAAGGCATTAGGGAGAAGAACATTAACTAGAGTACATTTAAGAAATATTTTAAGAAGAAAATTTTGTCTGAACAGTACTATGAGGAGTGGGCTAAGGAATTTTATGAATTAAAACTAGGAATACTGAACATGAAAGAACTAAACAGTAAATTTCTAAGTCTTCTTAGATATGTGCTTTACATTGTGGATGAGAAGCCTAGGGTACAACGGTTTCTAAGATGCTTACCCTTTCATATAAAATATAGAATTGAATATGACAATCCAAAAACTTTAGAAGAAGCGATGAGAAAGACGAATTTTTGTTATGAACAGAATCACAAAAAGGAAAGTATGACAATCTGGAAGGCTAAAAGAACTAATAATTTTGAACAGAGGAAGAAAGGTTTTGTACCTAACCGAAATTTTAAGAATAATAACACACGAAATTTTCCTAATAAAAATTTCCAAGGGAACAAAGGTAATTCACAGATAAACCCAAATGGTCAAAGAAATAAAGAATATGTTAATAATCACAGTAACTATACCAAGAATTTTGAACGAAAGGAACGAGTAAAGTGCTAGGAATGTAATGGTCCTCATTATGCATCAGCTTGCCCCAACCAAAAGAATACTGTTAGCAACATACATACGATACAGGAGGAGATGACTATTGATGATCTAGCAAGCACAATGCCTAGGATCAATGCAACAATGGAGAACAGGCAGGCAGATTATCAAACTTCCATGGTGGAAGTGGAAGGTAAGCTGGATCAAATACCCATATCTATTTTAATTGATACAGGGGCTAGCTTAAGTTATATTTCTCCTGATTTAGTAGAAAAATGCAAGTTATCAGTAGAAAAGTTTGCAAAGTCTTGGTTAGTACAGCTAGCTACTGGTGTAAAAAGAAAGGTGATTAGCTTTGTTAAGAATTGTATTGTAAAAATGGATCAGTTTGAAACATCTGTTAAGCCTAATGTATTACCTTTAGATTCTTATGATATGTTAATTGGTTTGGATTGGATAGAACAACATAGGGTAGTCTTGAACTGTTTCGATAAAACCTTTACTTGCGTAAATAATAATGGAGAAATAGTAAATGTAAAAGGAATCCCTAGGAAAACAGTTATAAGACAAATCTCTACTTTGCAACTTAAGAAAGCTGTTCGGAAAGGTTGTAAAGCCTTTGCTGTAACAGTAACTAATGAAGAAAAAACTAATAACGAAGATAAATCAAAACTGGAAGACATTCCGATCCTGAGGGAGTATTCAGATGTATTTCCGAAATAAATTCTGGTACTTCCTCCGAAGCGGAAGTTAGAATTCACTATTGAGTTGGTACCTGGTGCAATGCCCAGCTCAAAAGCCCCTTATTGGATGAATATATTGGAATTAAATGAATTAAAATCACAGTTAAAGGAACTTATTGATAATAATTATATCAGACCTAGTGTGTCCCCCTGGGGAGCACCTGTTATTTTTGTTAAGAAGAAGGACATAACTCTATGATTATGTATAGATTACCGTGAACTAAATAAAATGACTATAAAAAATAGATATCCGTTACCCTGCATAGATGATTTGTTTGATCAGCTACGTGGAGCAACTGTATTTTCGAAGATTAATTTACGATTTGGTTACCACCAGGTCCAACTCAAAGATGAAGACATCTTTAAAACAACCTTTAGGACCAGGTATGGTCACTATGAGTTTTTTGTTATGCCATTTGGGATTACTAATGCCCCGGCTGTTTTCATGTGTCCAATGAATAATGTAATGCATAAGTACCTTGATAAATTTGTGGTCGTATTCATTGACGACATCTTAATTTACTCAAATTATGAAGAAGAACACAAAGAACATTTAAAAATTGTCTTACAAGAGTTACAAGAACATTGACTCTATGCAAAATTTAGTAAATGTGATTTCTTTAAGGATAAAATATAGTATCGAGGTCATGTAGTGACTAAAGAAGGAATTTCTATTGATCCCAAAAAGATAAAGGCAATCGAAGAATGGCCAGTTCTAAAAGATGTAACTGACGTACTATCATTCATCGAGATTACTGGCTATTATCGAAGATTTATCGAAGGGTTTTCAAGAATTGCAAATCCCATAACTTCTTTATAGAAGAAAGGGAAGAAATTCGAGTGTAGTTTTAAAAAGTTAAAAACATTAATAACCACCACA
The DNA here is from genome assembly GCA_001517045.1 of Pseudotsuga menziesii. Taxonomy (NCBI): domain Eukaryota; kingdom Viridiplantae; phylum Streptophyta; class Pinopsida; order Pinales; family Pinaceae; genus Pseudotsuga; species Pseudotsuga menziesii. The sequence continues at coordinate 517,052 of LPNX010980589.1, read as the reverse complement.
CCAATATTAAGGATTGTTGACCCTAATAAATATTTTATAGTATGTACTGACGCATGCAATGACGGTTTAGGTGGAGTTTTAACTCAGGAAGGACACGTCGTTGCTTATGAGTCTAGGAAGCTGAAGATTCATGAGAAAAATTATGCGATCTATGACTTAGAATTGGCTATTGTCATACATGCCTTAAAAATGTGGTGTCATCATTAATAGGAAGAAATTTTATACTAATGAAAAATAATAAAGGGTTAAAATATTTGTTGGATCAACCTAACTTAAACACTAGGTAAGCTAGGTGGCTAGCTTTCCTTAGCGAGTACAATTTTGAAATGCAACATATTAAGGGCAAAGAAAATAAGGTTGCTGATGTTTTAAGTAGGAATGCAAAACTCAATTTTGTAGCAACAATCAACACCTATAAAATAAATTTGGAAGAACAACTAGAAGAAGGATTAAGACTAGATGAAAATTATCAGAAATTACAAGCAAAATTAAGAGAAAATTTAATTGAAAGTTTAAGTACAGGGTATAGTTTAAACAAAAAAGGATTATTATTATATAAAGATAGACTATACATAACTAATGTACCTAAGATTAAGTTGATGATTTTAGACGAAATTCATAAGACTCCTTATTCATGGCATCTTGGTTATCAGAAGACTATAACCATGCTAAAAAAGGATTATTTCTGGCCAAACATGAAAAATGAATTGGCAGAATACATTGCTAAGTGCTTTGAATGTCAACAAGTAAAGACTGAACACCAACATCCAGCTGGGTTACTTCAGCCATTACCTATTCCTAGCTGGAAGTGGGAGATAATCAGCCTTGATTTTATTACAGGACTACCTAGAAATCAAAACTTGAATGACTCAATAATGGTAGTTATCGATAAACTAAGCAAGGAAGCTCATTTTATACCTATAAAAACTACTTATAAAGCTACGAATATTGCTGATATTTTCCTAAAATAATTTTTTCGTTTACATGGAATACCGAAAGTAATAATTTCAGACAGAGACCCTAAGTTTACGGGCAACTTTTGGAAGTCTTTGTTTAAGGGACTAAATACTACATTAAATTTCAGTACCTCCTTCCATCCTTAGATAGATGGACAGACTAAAAGAGTGAATCAGTTATTGGAAGATCTGCTCAGAATGTATGTAAAAGAATGGCCAAGTAAATGGGAAGATTACTTACACTTGGTAGAGTTTGCTTACAATAATCACTACCAAGCCTCAACAAGATATAGTCCTTTTGAAATTTTGTATGGCAGGAAGTGCAATACCCCCATCTCATGGAGTAATCCAGTTGACAGGTTAGTATTAGGACCTGAGCTATTAAAAGAGATGGAGTTGATTGTAAAACATGTGCAAGGTAACTTGAAAGTTGTGCAAGATCGACATAAAATTCAAGCAGATCTTAAACGAACTCAAAAGGAGTTCCAGGTAGGTGAACATGTCTTTATTAAGGTGAGGCCTAAAAAGAGTTCTCTGAGATTAGGAAGTTGTGCTAAGTTATCACTCCGATATTGCGAACCTTTTGAAATACTGTCCAAAATAGGACATGTAGCATATCAGTTAGATTTACCGCCAAATTTGAAGGTTCATAATTTTTTTCATATTTCTATGTTAAAACAATATGTACATGATGCTGCTCATGTTATTAACTAGAATCATGTGTAGGTGGATCTCGAAGAAGATTTTTTGATGGAACTGGATTGTATCCTTGAAAGGAGGGATATCTTGCTTCGGATCGCACCATTGGTCAGGTGAAGGTGCAATGGAAGCACCTTAGTCCAGAAGAAGCCACCTGGAAATTGGAGAGTCATATGCAGGATGCATATCCAAATCTATTTTAGGGAAATTCTAAGGACGAAGAATAAATAACATCGAGGACGATGTTATAAATCAAGGGGGTGTGTATGTCACATGCCCCAATTTGAAAAACATTTTTATGTTTTAATAAACATTATGTTACATTTTATGTTAAAGTTTGTAATTAATGGCCAAGTGGGGTCAAGGATAATTTAATGTAATTGCAGAATATTTTATTAATAAATAATTGAAAGATGAGACAACAGCTTAGGGAAGCTATTAAATGAGTGTTTCACTGGTCACTTGATGGAGGAGGCTGGGTTGAGAGCATATTGACATGTGGCAACATCCTCAAACTACTTATAGCTGTTGCAGGTGGTAACTTTGCTATTTTTGTGGTCATGATTCCCCAAGAAAGGGGAACAAGAGCAGGTGGCTCATTAAGTAAAAACTGATCGAAAAGACCTAGGCATGCTAATAAAACTTCCCATTGAAGATAGCTGAGGCTGCTCATTCTAGAGTTGTGATCATTCTAAGTGAATGAAGTGCACAAGAGAATTCGATGGAGGTGACTAGCTGAAGTAATTTTGAGTGGAAAAATGCTGAAGACCTAAACTAGTGCAGTTATTCTAAGATGAGTTCATACTGCTGTAAGCAGAACCGAGTTACTACTGAACACTCAGTGGAGTTGCATAGGATTTCTAGACTACATCTCTCACCCAGTACTACTACCAGGTGGACCAGGAGACAAGCTCGGGGGTCTTGAGAATTGCAGTCCAAATCTTCTCCAGGAGTTGGTTGGGAGGAATAGGTTTCTTAAGCTATTGTCACCTCATCTATACTTCCAGGTTTTACTTGTTTAGTTCAGTCATTTAATTATTTACTGTATTTGGAAAGTTTTAGATTTATCAATGATACAATTTATTCTGTTTTATTTCTGTTAGGGATAGATAGGAGAAATGTATACGCTGTGAAAGTTAGTAACTAACTAGATTAGGGTAAATAAGCAGAGAAATTCCCGAGTTAATTGATAGATAGAAAGAAAATACCTAAACTATATTTTTCCACACCTTTTGCAAGGTAGTACTCTAGTACAGTAGGTTAGTTTATTTTCAAACAGTGGATTCAATAAAGTATGTATGCAGATGGAAATGGTTATTTTCTACAGGATTTTTGTATAAATTGTTTATAGGTTTTATTTTGTATTTTTATTATTTACTTAAAGTATTTAAACAAACTAAATAGAGATGGAGGCATGAGCTTAAGTATTACACACTAATCTGTGTAGTAATGTACACAAAAAAATAAGAAAAAAATTATATATTATAAATCTAACATGTTAATCATAATTAGATAATATAGAAACAAGAAACTATTAATATGTAGTTTAACTTAACAAAGACAGTTTATAAGGTTAACAGATACCCATTTAGTGGACCTAAGTAAAAATACAAAACTAGGGTTAACAAAAGAATGAAAACTAACTCTATAAATAATTAAAGAGAAATTAGGGTTTGTAAAAGAACTGTTATTTTCATAATAAAATAAATTCACAATTTATAAATATCAAAACCTAACAGTATATTCCAAAAATACAGAAAAGAGGTAAATTTATTCAATTAATATCGTTTCTTTATTTTATTTCCAGAAATCATTTCTAAATCAATAATTATGTTACTATTGAAGCATTCCACTGTCAAAAGCCCTCAAATCATAATTCATTTGAAGAAAAACAAAACAAATTAATAATTTACTTAACCCTAAACCCTCGAAAGGTAATAACAATACAAATAGCTAAAATGATCACAATATATAAATATTATCCAAGCAGAGATATTGTTAATTCAGCTTTAAGCTGTAAGAATTCTTTTAATATCAAAAATAAAACTGAATAGACATAGTCTCGGCCTACGACCTTTTTACATCACTAGTCAAGGCTTAAAATCCTGAATAAAAGTATCTTAAATACAAACAGATTTCACTTAAAAACCAAACATCTGTTTCGGCTATGAAAGCCCTTCCAAAAAGAAGTTCCGCAAGAATAGCCATTAGGGCTTTTTAAACCCTAAACAAATCCTCATATAACGGCCCAATGGCCTGTTCAAATAAAGTCATGACTTAAAGCCAATATCAAACAACATCACCATAATTCAACCATGGCAAAAAAGGCTCAAATAATTAATTCATTAAGTCACGGCTATGAAATCCCACATCCTTTCTTTACAAAACAACCACTAGGGATTTGGAAACAAACAGAGCATTTAAATAGCTATGGCTAAATAAGTAACCATCAATCACAAGGCAGAACCTTCCTATAAACACCATACAACTAGTACAAGAGAACCTCAGGTGAAATCAAGGCTTATCAAGACAAATGCCATCATGGAAGCCCTGTTGGTGGAGTCCTTTTGAACCGAGCCATTGTTTAGAGAGCCTGCACAAATTAAAACCCTGGGTGTTAAATACTTATAATTCATAATTTAATAGCTTCATATTGTACAGAAGAGTTTTTATACAAGTTCAATTCTTACCCAACATAGTTTGCGTAGCTACTTTGATGTGGTGAGCCAACCCTAGCCTCCTTTGATAGCACCACGAGCTCAAGTAGAGCACTGTCTAAAGAAACATAGCTCGTAGTGTTTAAGTGAGAGAATCCCAAGCCACGACGAAGTAAGGTTTAAACCCACTCTAGGGAACAAGCAGTAAATCATAGAACCTGTTACTCACTGCTAATTTTCTATTTACAGTCAAGAACCAAGCTCACTCCTTCAAAACGACCATCACCACACTGTGTATAGTTAAAGCACTCGCAGAGTCAAAATTGCAATAGGAGGGATGATTAATAAGCTAGGATAATGGTGCTGAAGAGTATCACAAGGATTCGATTCAGTAAATACATAAATCTCTTACACAATGAAGGAATGACTTTGGCAAGGAAACATACACTCAATGGAGTGACAGTGAGCCATGCGGCCGCGAGCCTGCGGCTGCTCACTCCACAGTTCTGAAAACAAATGAACTAAAATGCGATTTTAAGTTAAGAACAGCCTTATAATTGCCTCCAAAGTCAACTAAACCCTAATCATTGAACACCAACCATGTGTCCACCAAATTATTTGCGAGATATGGGTTTTGTGATATAGTTCCAATTCTCGTTTAACCTCCACGTAACGTTTGATTAAAGGTCAAAACCGTATGATAGCAATTGCTTTGATTTCATACTCTATGATTTTGGGTTTTGTTTGTTTAAACCAAAAACTTAAAATGTGGGAGGTATTCACGAGAGACTAGAGTTTTAAAAGTAAGCTTAAACCTTAGCAAATGCTTATCCATTTCTCACTCTTTATAAATAATGTTTTCTATTGGAATTAGTAAGATACCAAAACAATGAAGGATGAACCAACATTATATAAAAATACTTAATCATAGAAATTATTGAGCTAGGATTTAGCCTAATCATGGATTTAAAATTACGAATATATGCCTTGTTAATAAAACACATATAAAATGATAATTTTATATAAAGGAAAATAAAATACTAACACTTGGTTAAAGGAGAATCATTGGAATAAAATAATTAAAGTTTTTGAATAATTATAAACAGTATTATATACCAAATACTGACAATAAATGTGTAGTTTTGGTCACAAGTATATTTAACATATCTTTTAGTTTATAGTCTTCTCAGGTTACTGTGCTCTTAATGGCAGAAGTAGATCTGTCCATAAGATGCACCATCTAAAATTAAATACAAGTCTATAACTGAAAACAAAAAAGGAAAGTTAATTGAACAAGTATTGTGGCAGTAAGCATAACTGAACTAAACCCATTGTATTACAGTAGTGTTTTACAAACATTTATGCAGGTTTCTAACAATAAGAATATCAACAATACCTCTTATGGGGTCAAGTTGCAAAACAAACAATTTAACTAGCATTTTATCCTATGCTAGTTGAGTGATATTCTCGATCTGGAATTATTGGTAACAAAACTGCTTACCTGTATAGAACCTGTAAAAGAAACATCACTTCACTGCGTTAGCTGTAAGCTAAGTAAGCCTCGATCTAAACTAAGGTTCTTTCCTACCTGTCAGAAGACAGTAAAAACACACTTAGTATCGGATAAACAAATAAATTATTTAGAACTAAAGAATTACAATGCTCAATTCTAAATACTACTATTTGAGTAACCGCTAGCAGTTATTGGTTCTTAGGCAGTGACATCTTGAACATTTTATGTTACATGAAAAATTTTAATTTTTTATAAATTTTTGGGTTATTACATTTTCCCTTCACTTAACGACGAGCTTATCAAAGATGGATGACTTTTCTGTGAACCTAGCAGTGAATCCTGTGACTTTCAGGTTCCTCTTTTTCTACGACCTTCAGGGGGCTTGAAGCTTCTGCAAAAGTTTCTGGATCATGATTCTCGGAAACTTGAGCCAAAAGAGAAGAGGCTCGCTAAAACTAAGAATGTGTTCGACATTGATCTCTAGGATCACCGGCAAGATCACCAGCTGTTTCACATGTTGAACGGACCCATCGAGGAAGTATTGGTGCTGGTGCAATTGGAGGAACATGAGCAGGTGGAGGTGGATTTTCATCCTCACTATCATCATCATAAACTAGAGTTGGAAACCTGTCAAGGAAGTTGGAAGAAGAAGAATAAGGCACAATCGCCGAATCAGGCTCGCAGGCCAGAGATGGCACACCCGCCAAGTTAGGCTTGCAGGCCAAGAGATTTTCATCAAATTTAACATCTCTTCTAATGATTATATCATGTGAATGGGGCTGAAGAAGTTTATAACCTTTTACATCTTCAGAATATCCAACAAACATGCACTTTTCACTTTCAGGCTGCAATGCTTTTCGTTTTTCATCCGGAATGTGAGCCCATGCTTCACAACCAAACACACGAAAGTGACTTACATCTGGTTTAATTTGACTCCATGCTTATTCTGGTGTTATACCTTGTAAAAATTTAGTGGGTGTGCGATTAACTATGTAATTTGCACAATTTATGGCCTCAGCCCAATATTGAAGACTTAGTCCCTTAGATTGGATCATACAATTAGCCATTTATTTTAAAGTGTGGTTCTTCCGTTCAGCTACACCATTTTGTTGTGGTGTATATGGAACAGTGTGCTGTTGTTGGATTCCTTGTTCAGTGTAGAAAGTGGTGAACTTTTTGTTAACATATTCTCCTCCATTGTCAGATCTTAACTTAATAATTTGATGACCAGATTGTTTTTTAACAAGGGCCTTGTAGGCTAAGAACATGTTAAATACTTCACTCTTAAGTTTTAGGAAGTAAACCCAAGTGTGTCTGGAGTAGTCATCAATGAAAGTTAAGAAATATTTGAAACCAGAAAAGGATGCAGATGGAAGATGACCACACAAGTCACTATGCACAAGCTCCAAAGGAACCGAGGCGTGCCAAGAGGCACATTTGTCAAAATTGTCTTGATGATGTTTTTCGAGTACACAACCGAAACAAATACCATCCTTGCAAGATACCATTCGAAGACCAGTCACCATATTGTCTTTACATAATTGTTGCAATAAGCGATAATTTAAGTGACCAAATCGCTCATGCCAAAGTTTGCTCAAGTTATCACTATGAGCAACAAAAACTGAAGGAAAGGGTGATGACCCAAAGTTGTTAAATTTGTACAACCTAGTAATATCACCAACATTTCTAGTAGCAAGGACATTTTGAGGATTTTTAAAATCCTTGATTACAACTTGGTGAGGTGTAAACGTCATAGTTTTACCTTCACTTGAATGAGTAATTTGATAGACTGATAACAAATTGCAGGAAATTTTTGGAACACATAGTACATCACTGAAATCACCATTTTCTACTGGAACTGATCCAGATCCTACAACACTTAGATATCTATCATCACCAACAAATATTTGTTTGGTGTTACATTCATTCATAGTAGAAAATATGGCTTGATCCTTAGCCATATGATAAGATGCTCCAGAATCAATGAGCCATTCATTTGAAGTAGAAGAAGAAGATGTAGTATAAGAGTAACTAGAAGCACAAAGTGCATGTCCATGAGAGTTAGATTCTGAAGATGAATCTATGTTGATGTGGTGCTTCTTCATTGCTGCTTCCAAGGCTGCCATCTTCTTGAAACACTTAGATTCATCATGATTATCTTTCCCACAAAAATTGCAATGACACTCAGTCTTCTTTCATTTTTGCTTGGATCCTTTGTCATTTTTTAAAGAAGGAGCCGACTAAGAGGGTCTGGGACCCTTGTGGTTTGGCTTATTATTGCGAAATTTCTGTTTCTTGGGAGGCTTGGACTTTTCTTTCTGTTGGGACAATAAGGCTTTCCCAGATGTATCTGCATTGTTAATTATTCCAAGATGAATGAGCTTATCTTGCTCTTTAATTAAGGAATCACAAAAATGATTCAAGACTAGGCTCTTGATAGCTAGCTGTAGTCAAGGATTATTTTATGGAGTAGAATGTAGATACAAAAACAGAATATGCAGGTCCAAGTTTGGAAAGAATATGTTAAATACATTGTTTGTCTTCTTTCTTAATCTTGTATTCTGCACATAAGAGTCTAAGAGTTTTATACTTAAATAAATAGTCTTGAATGCATGAAAAATCATTTGGATTCAAGGAAATCAACTCATTCTCAAGTTGATGACCTCGAATTTCATTGTGTTTACCAAACACAGTTTCCAACTTTTCCCAAGCTTTATTAGGTTCATCAATTTCAGATATGTGGAATCGCAAATCAGTAGAGATTAACATCCCAATCAATCCACAAGCTTCATCGCATCTATTTTTCCATTTAATTTTCTTATCATCATCAGTGGGTTCTGTTTCTTTCCCTGAGGTTATTTTGAAAAGTCGCCTACTTCGTAGAACATCCTCCATACGAGATTTCCATGAGAAATAGTTGGAACTTATAAGTATAATATCACAAGGGGCAGCCATACTGTAAAATAATGGTTGAAAAAATAGAAACTAACTGTCTGGTTGCAAAGAGCTCGAAAAAATATGCAGTTTTAAAAAAAACGGCACTGAAAACTGAATCTGGATGAGAAGTTATGCCTGATCAAAGAAAATGTTGAAGATGTCCTCAATAGTGACATGATAGATATTAACTTGACCAACTAAAACAAAGAACCCCCCTCTGCCCAAGATCAACTTTTGACAATCACTTTACAATAAAGTTGCTTTGAAGTGAATCACTTTTGTAGAATAAGTGAGGTTCACTTTTACAATAATGTTACTTTTAAATAGTGCGGCAATAAATTAAAGACTTAAGTGACTCACTTTTTATTTTATTTTATTTATGTGAGATGCACTTTTACAATAAAGTAACTTGAAAATAGAAATTGTATGCACTAAAAAGTAGCATAATAAGACTTGAACTCAAGAACTATTAAGGAATAATTTTTTTTTACTCTCTCTCTCGTTCTCCGTGCTTGCTTTTTTTCTACAAATCACAAAAAAAAACAAAAAACAAAAACAATTTTTTTTTCCACACAATGGGGTTAGATATTGTTTAGCTTACCGAGAAAGTGTACGTTTTCAAGTTTTCTTTCTGTTTCTGATTTGCCGTGATCACAGAAGGTGCACGACAAAGAGCATACGTAGCCGAGAAGACAAGAAAAAAACTTTCCCTTACTGTTTCTGATTCGCCGCGATCGCGCAAGGTGCATGGCAAAGGGCATACATAGTTAGGGAAGGCAACAATACAAGACTAAAACAAAAAATATCTAATAATAAAATTGATAAGATATGAGAGATTTACAAAAAAAAAATCCATCACTGTAACATTATGCCTTCAGATTTGCCGAAATGGGTGTTTCTGGAACAAACAGAAACAATTTTTGATGAAATGAAAACTATTTTCCAATGGAAACGACACTCTGAATGCAATGAAATAGCTCCCACAAGCCAAAAATGCATAGAAAATATAGAACCAAAAATCATTTCAAAGTTTCGGCAACACTGGTTCCAGATCTAGATTAAAACCAAAAGCGGCTCTTCATAAAAGCTCTGATACCATGTTCGGGTACACAGGGTACTCCTAAAGGAATGAACACTTTGAGTAACCAATTCACACAAATAGATCACAGATCAACACACCGATGTTTGTCATGTGGTTAAAACCCTCGAGAGGGAAACAGTCCACGGCCACAGCCAAATAGCTACTTGGAGCAATTTATTATGCAAAAGAAAGAAAGATACATGAGCTTCTCATAATCGATCAACTAGACAAGGACCCTATATGCTCTTTAAATAGAGATCATAGACCAATTGGGTGTTAAGCCACAGATCAATGGTAGGTATGATCTAAGAGAAGTTGAACCGTCGGATCACTCTATGTCTAGAACATATCATGACCGTCGGATTAGAATATTTACAAATTCATACTAAAGAAACACACTTTTACCTAATGGATATATTACACAAGTTGATCTTAACTAACTCTTAAGTGTCTAAATATCCTAACATTTAATATCATGAAATGCATATGACATGGCGCGTTGGAATGTCGTGCCAAAATTTTTCAAGCCAAAAGGTAACTTGCGATAGGAAAAGGTCCCGATGGGAAAATAAATATCGCCTTGTGTTGGTCTAATGGGAGAATGTCAATAAAATTATAGCTAGAAAAGCCATCCATAAATGAAAAAATTATGCTTCCGGCACAGTTGTCGATTATCTGATCAATATAGGGAGTGGAAAAATTGTCTTTTGGAAAATCCTTGTTCAAGTCCCTAAAGTCGATGCAAACCCTAATAGTACCCTATTTTTTATTCACAGGGACTATGTTGGACACCCATTCAGTTAAAGGCGTGTAAATGAAACCATCCTTCAGACATTTTTCAACTTCTTCCTTTATGGCTGCTCCTTTCCATGGATGTACTTGTCATAATTGTTGTCGGACTGGCTTGGCACCGGGTTAGGTTTTGATTTCATGAAAAACAATAAAGGGATCGATCCCTAGAATTTATTCGTATGTCCAAGCAAAGACATCATGAAATTATTTGAACAAGGCCATATATGATTGAACCTTAGATGATGAAGAATTATGGCCTATGTATATGTTCTTTGAAACACTTGGTTTCACTGATATGTCCACGGGCATGGTTTTTGTAATATTGCATAAATTCCCTTTAGAATCGACACTACGAGTGAGGATCAGGGACTAAGGGTTTGTGAATATATTAGATGAAACATTTTAGGTGAAGTTATCTTCTACCATATGGCAAGGGGGAAGGAAAGAAGATCGATTATGATGGTCTTCCCAAGGCATCTCCTTTAGCGACATAACTTCCATAATTGACTCATCTATAAGAAGTGTATATGAAAGGTAATCTAGAGATGGGGGGGGGGTTGTCGAGTCAATATGGAAGGTGATAACGATACGAAGCTACCAAAAAATGGTCATTGATGGTAGGTTCACTGGTGGATTGTATTGCACTGTAAACTTCTTCGAAAGGGGTAATGGATGTTGATTTGTTAGTAATTGATTTTCCTTTGTACATGTTAGAAATCACATTGATAGATATAATTTGTGAAGCAGGAGGGGGATTTGATAATGGAAAGACTCCCATGAGTGAAGAGTCTTTGAGAAGACAAAATCCTATGTCCTGATACTGTGGAGTATTCAGAAGAGGGACGCCGTTTGCATCGATGGTAACAACACTAGGTGTGATGAATTCTAGTTGATTTATAGTGACAATATTTCCTTGGAATGAGAACTAGATGATCCAAAAAACGGTCGATGCTACAACTTGCATAACATAAATCTAGTTACAACCTAGGAGTAAGTTGTATTCCAAAGGGGCATCAACAACCTCAATATGAATGGAGATTGATTTCCCCCCTAGTTCGACTTGGATAACAGGAAGTAATCCATAGGGTTGAAATCCGCGACCATCAAAAGCCTTGAGAGTGGTAGGCGAACTATTGATTTTAGGAGAGCCAATGGCTCTCCAACAAGATAGAGACATGACCGATGTTGAGGTTCCCTTGTCCAAAACAGTACGATGGATAGTTTTTTCTAGAAATTTTAGTAGATATCTGGAAAGCCAACTAATGTGAGAGCCCGGTATTAAAATAATCCAGTTTGAAAGCAATGATGTTATTATTTTTAGGGTCCATAGCTCCAAGTGCTGTAAGCAAATTTTTTCGTTGGGTGGGGCAAGTCTGGAGTACTTCCAGGGCTAACATAGTGCATGATACTTGGGTGAAATATTTGACAATATTATAGTATTGGGCTGCACGTGCATTAGGATTGATTATGGACTTATGAAGAGTACTCTTTGGTGGGAGAAAAATTGTTTCAGGTATAGGTCTTTCAATATTAAGACCATTACTAGGAGGAGGTGTGGAGCCTGAAGGTTTCTCAGATGAAACTTCATCAATTTTCTTTTCTGGAGGAGGGTCATAACTTTGTAATATTGTGTTTAAGATAACCGTTTCACTAGAAATCAGTCTAACTTCATCCGTAGATGAAGAATTCTCATGCAAGGATTGATGATCAATTAATTGTTGTTGGGAGGGGAAAGGGTCTTTTAGAACAATTGGGGTGGGTGAATTTTTCAAAAAATTGCTAATTTACTCTCGACGAAGAAATTCCCTGGTGAAATGATCACCCCACAGATTAAACAAGGATACTTCTCCTTTCTATTACCTTTTGAATCCACATCTGGATTTTGTGGTTTATTCCCTTCTGGTTGATTATCTGGTTTTTTAGATTTATTTTTTCCTCTCTTCTTTCTGCCTGAAGATTCAATGGATTGGGTTACGTTTACTTCGGCGGAAGCAATAGGAGAGGGTGCATTTTTGGCAGGTGGTGCCGGTTGGTTTGCTAGGATGGCGGTTTTATTTTTCTTCTTAGAATATTTTTCCACCGTTTGCGTTTGAACTAAGCCAAATATACCGTCAGCAGATGGTTTAGTTCCAGGTCTACATGGATTAGTAGTGGGTCGAGGAGCATGGGGAATTAAATCATACAAGGTACCTGACTGGGAATATACCAAATAAAAGTATTGAGTGTGGCTAATAGCTTGCTCCTCAGTGACAGTGCCTCCATGGAAACATCTCTAGCAATGGGTGGGATTAAGGACTTTGTAAACCAATCAATGAGTAATTGATTAGGAATAGGGGCCTTAATTAACCTTTTTCTTCTTCTAAATTCATGGATATGATTGGAGATATGAGTTGATATGGTTTGTTGAAGCGAGGTCAGTAGGTCTATACCTGTTTCACATAGGATTGGAAACTGAAAGTGCATTAAGAATTCCATTTCTAAGGCATTGAAATCCCAAAAAGAGTGCAGTGGTAACTCGATGTACCATTTTGCAGCAATACCTGTGAGGGTTCTTTAAAGAATCTGTAGACAGATTGAACCATCCATCAAAGAATTGGATGAACACCATAGATGGAAATTCATCACATGGTTTTTTGGATCCTCACCAGGTTTACCATCAAAATTTGGTATATATGAAGGCAACTTTACAGGGATGGTAGGCCAAGAGGGGTCATGATGAATTGGTTCATTTATCAATCTAGATAAGTCTGGAAAATCTTACGTAGCCATAAATGAAAATTGTTGATTTGGTTTTGGATACTGGTAATACTGGTATCGAATTTTCTGACCAGTGGGACCATAGGAAGATTGATAAATAGGCATAGATGATGCCCCTGAGGCTTGTTGATTAGGTTTTTGGTTATTCGAAGGTCCTCCAAATGAAGGGCCGCCCGAGGGAGGTGGTTTGCTTTGTGGTGGGCCTCCAAGTTGTGGTCCTCCAGGCCCTTTGGATCCTCCATATCCTCCAAGTCCTGCAGGTGGGGGTCCTCCAGATGGCCCAGATCCTCCAGATGGCCCAGATATTCCAGATCCTCTAGGTCCTCCAGACCCTCCAAATCCTCTAGGTCCTCCGGGTCCTCCAAGAGGAGGTCCTATAGATGGTCCACCGGGTCCTCCAGGTCCTCTGGGAGGTCCTCCAGGAGGAGGGCCTCTAGGTGGAGGTCTGTATCCTCTAGTAGTAGGGACATAAGCTCCTCCATAAGATGGGACATTAGACCAATTTGGTTTTCCCCAAGGCATAAAACAATTCCTAGGGTAAGGAATTCCAGGATAGACAGCCCCCGATGGTACGAGTTGATAAGATGGTTGAATCGGGGGTGGTTGATTCCCATGATAAGTATATCCCCAAGAAATTGGATTGATGACAAGTTGTACCCCTAACGGTTTTCCTGAACTAGATGGGAGATTCACCACGTTGGTATTGGTAGGAGGAACAACTACTGCAGGTTGTTATGTAGCCGAAAATTGTCTAGAACTAGTAACAATCCTATTAACAGGTGACGTAACTCGTACCAGAGGTTTCCCCCCGATATTAAAATGTGATGACACCACTTGAGTTGTGGATTCCCCCCCAACCACAATGGGTATGGGAGGATGAGTAATAGACTCTGGATGTGAAACTATAGGGTGGCGAGTTTGACCTGGATTACAAGCTCGATGAAGGGATGCTTGAATTCTCCTATATTATCCTCCTCTAGAGGAGAGTTCCTAGGCGAAGGTATAATAACCCCAAAATCAGAAATGGCTTGGACCATAGAAGTCCTCCAGAAAGGAGCATTAGGGAAAAAATATACTTCATTAGGACCATCAGCATGACCTTCCATTGGCAAATGAACAAAAACATTAGTCACAGGGGGCAATTGGACCAAAGGATTTGTGTAAATAGTGAAATCATATCTGGTTTTGATAGCTGAGGTAGTTCCTATAGGACCATCAGCAGAAGCAGGTTATTCCATGTTTACCCCTTCTTGTCCTTCCATGGTTGGAGGAGAGTTAGGAGGTAAACCCTGCAATCTATGAGAATGGTGCCTCGTAAGTTTCTCAGCCATGGTGGTGGATGAAGTTGTCTTCTATAAGTCAAAAAGAAGGAAAAAACACATAAATAGACCTACACAGACCTAAAGGTCGCAAGTAGTCTTAAGTGATAGGACGGGTTCAAAGTAGTCGATATCTCACTAGAATTGTCAAGAACGTGCAATTCGCGATATACCATAGGGGTACGTGCGTATTAGTCTCCCTGAATGTTCATTTCGGTGTATTGCTCCAAACAAGATGGCCAAAGGGTTTTTATCAGTTGGACAAGGAATACTAGTGGGGTCTCCCGATATATGCAAGGTACATGGGAGCTCAAATCGGTAGTAGTGATGTCTAATGCACAACCGTCCATAAGGGGCCTTTCGATATACAATCTAGTACATGAAGTACCTTTCTATATACCTCAAGGGTATGTGAAAGGCCATTCGATATACCAACGGTACATGGAAGAACCATGTGATTCCGGGTTATAGTGCAGACAAATTAATGACAACTGCTATGTTTTGCGATGCCTGATCATGTCACTAACCTATCACTCAAATTTATATACAATTTTAGACCTAAATCTACCGTTAATTTTATCTGAATGATTAGTGAATTTTTGTGAGATGTTGTCTCCAATAATGCTAATTAATCTATATGAAAATGCACTTTTTGACTTCGATGAGAACTAGCTAGGGTAAGGGAGAAACCATTTAATTTTTCCTTTCAACAACACACCAAATGAAAGCCACTTTCAACAACTGAAATGCAAGATCTGATAAGAAATATTTTAAAGAGATATCCTCAAACACAAATTTCCTTCAACAATAACTCAAAATATTTGAATTTGAGAAAGAAAATAAAGCCTCTAATGTGCATACAAACCTAAATTCCTTTATGATACCAAAAAGATCTATTATCCCAACTACTTATGCAAATGAAGATCAACTTTTCTAAGCATAAACAAAGTGAAAAGACAAGTTTCTTTTTGTATTTTCTGGAAAATGAAAAAGCACACAAACTCAAAGAAAAATAAACTCAGAAAGAGGCTATAGTTTCCTTTTCAAAAATGCAATTTTTCAGAGTATGACCACTTTGCTAAAATCCAAAACTGAACTTTTTTCCACTTTTCCCTTTATATCAATGAAGAAGACATAGTTCTGGAATTGAGCTCAAAAAGGGAATAAATTTCACCAAAACCACCAATATCAACACACAAATAAGTAAGCAGATCACTCAAAACTTTCACAGTAGCAAGCAATTTTAAAACAAAAAATAAAAACTTTTTGACAGGAAGTTTAACAGGCCTACCTTGACACACTGAGATGCACTGCAACAGAGTGCTATAGCTCCAAATGGTGCACCAAATGTTCTGCAGCAAGGCACCTTCGATGGTCTAATTCTTATGGGAAAAGGAATTATTGGCGCTCTATGTCAAAAGAGGAAAGGCACCCTAAAGGTCGACGCTCTGTCAGCCAAAGGTATGTGCGTCACTAGACCAACATATGCAAAAATAAATGGACTGTAGGTGATACCAAAAGGATGCAATGTGTTGGACTGCAAAAAGTAAAAACTACTCAACTGAAACAGAGGAAAAAACAAAACAATAAGGTAGATTGCCTACCTTATCAACTGAAATGACTAAGAGAAGATAATATAACCTTCATAGATGAGATGGTTACCACAAATTGTAGATTTGACTGGATATGCACTAGATCTGACTAGATCTACCCCAGATCTGACCGTATTAGCTATCCCTAGTATGGTTGCCAATTTTGTTATCAGGAATTATGTAATCAGTGTGGACATTGTTTGTTCCTCTGCACTATAAGTCACAAGCATAGAACAAAAAGACATAGCAGTATATTCTTTCCTTAAGTAATCAGATTAAACAACATGAAATAAAATATACCTCAGACCTAAATCTCTTTGTCTTTTCTCCAAAAACCCTTGCAACGGTTCAACGCCTACAAAATAGATCAAAAGACAAACAAACAATATGAGAGCATCATGATTGACTAATTACTTATATTAGTGATCAAGAAATCTAATAATATTCAATTGAAATTAACAACACATCAAATATAGGAAAGGGGAACACTTTTGTATTAAAAATAAGAGAATGGAGTTACAACCAAGCCTTGATGTTGATGGTTTCAAGCTCCACAAGACATCTACAATATTTCACAATCTTTGAACATCTCTTCACACATGAGCCAACCCTACTTTGCCTCTAGTTTAGACTTCAATCCAACAGCATAAGGATACTTTATTTGGCCTCCTTTCACTCACATCAAGAAGGCTTCATTTATAGTCCCAAAACACATGAGATAGGCTTGGAAAAGGATAGGAGGCAATCCCAATAGGTAAGGGAGGTGAATGTCACCTTTCCCAAGCAAATTGGAACTGACTCCACGGAGGCTTTCGGAAGGAAGCTTCTAGAACCTTCTTTTTCCCCCTTTTTGGCTTATCGATGCTCCCAGCAGAAGAGGTAGGTGCGCTGACCTAATTTTATGCCAAATAAAGGTTGGATCGATGATTTTTTCTACACTATTGGAGGCACCATCGATGCTCTGTGTAAACAGGGCTAAGGCGCCATCCCTCCAAGATATGGGAAAAAACAAGTCAAGGTGTCCCAGGCTAAGGTCTCCAGAAGGAAAATGGACAATGTGTAATTTCCAGGAAGGATGATAGGAAATGTGTAATTTCTAGGTGTAACAATATCAGTCTTGATGCACTCCCCAATCCCTATATTCATGGAATATGTTTGACCTTGGGCGCTAGTGCATGTTTGTGGTGGTTTTTGGACTTCCTTGGGAATTTATTGCCTCATAGAGTGACTCCCACTCACCCATGTGCTCACTCACACCTAGCATGCCTTCATTTATGTTCCATCATTCTCCATCCATGTTCACATTATCATTCGTGACCATTTGGGATGGTTAGTGAGATGATTGGTCCACTTAGGGGGGTTTGAGGGTCAAATCATAGTCGAAACATGTATGCATTCAGATGGCCTCTAAAGGATAACAATTTCTCCCTAATGTAATATAAAAATTATCAATACATATTTACATGTTTGACAATCATAATAATATTAGTTATTAACTACATTTGTGCAAGATATTTTCACTCTTTCAGTTGTTTTGTGCATAATTTGTATGTAATATTGAATTGTAAGAATCCCCTTGGCTCCTAGATCCTATTATGAATCAATTATCACATGGTATCATAGCTATTTGGAGCTGAAAATAAAAAATAGGGTGGTTGAGTTGTTGTTTATGGAATTTTCCAAAGAAATTTGAGTGTTTGCATTGCAGGTACAATCAACAGTTTGTCACTCAATGCGCAAGAAGAAATGGAGAAGAATCATGTATTGATGACCTTGTTCAACTATTTCGAATGGAAGGAATAAATGGTGGTCCATCTAAGATGGAAATTCCTGTACAAAGTCACCATGGGGACTGAGGTTGAACCCAACTCTGTTGTGGAGAAATTGAAGTACTTCAACATGCTTGATGGACCATTTGGAATTATTTATCTTAGCATTTCAAGAGAGTTACTCTTCCATGTAGATACTATGAAAAATGCCAATGAAGTATGGCTCAATATTGAGGCATTGTTAGAGAATAATGATGAGATGAGAGGTCATCAACTCAAAAATGAGCTAATCTCACTAAGTCCATCTCACTATGAGACAACCCAAGAATTATTCACCAAGTTCGTATCATTGGTGCTTCAACTGAAACAGTATGGCATAGAGAAGAAAGAGTAGAAAATCATCTTGTCAATACTTTCAAATCTAGTTCCAGAGTATTCTGTGTTTGTGTCAACATTCCACTCTAGCAAGATCACAACTCCAAATTGGAGGATGCCATCACTGACAGAATCCATGTATTCACTGACACAAGAGAAAGACAAGTTGGTACAAATGGGTACCATCAAATCTAGTAAGGATCAAGCCCTTGCTATAGGTGTTTCAAATCCAGCCAAAGGAAAGAAGAAAGCATGATATTTAGATTAGCAAGAGAAGAATAATCAAGAGAACCCTAAATATTCAGATGGAGGTTTGAGTCCTACCAAGGAAAAGGACAAGAAGAAGCAAGAGAAGACCAAATGCACTTATTGTCACAACAGGTGGCATCCACAAAGTGCATGCATGAAAAATACCATATACATGATGGTACAACTTCTTGAGAAGAAAAACATCCCGTTTCCAGAAGATGTAAGGAAGAAAGATGGTGGTTCAAGATCAGAAAACAGAGAGAGGTGCCATGCTTTTGTTTGAGGTTATTCAATCTCTTATTCATTCATCATATGTTCAGGAGCTTCTAGGAACATGGCCTCCATGCAAGATTCCTTCTTGTCATTGCATCCTTTTAGTGGTCCATACATTCTAATGGGTGATGAGTCAGAGATCCAATCCAAAGGGATTGGAAGGATTGATCTTGAAGATGGGTACTTCAACAATGTGTTGTTTGTACCTGATATAGAAATGAACCTACTCTCAGTGTACCAAATGACAAACAATGGTAAAGCCAAGAGAGTAACATTCCAAATGTAGTGGATATAGAATAAATTTATATAGGGAAAGTTGTGCCATTGGGTTTTGTTGACCATGACTCAAGAATGTACAAATTCTCTCATTTCCTCCCCTAGTCTCAAGGGAATGCACTCTTGTCACATGCCAATGAAACAAGCAAGCTGTGGAATTAGAGATATGGACATCTCAACTATAGGTACCTCCAGGAATTGAGCAAGGAAGGCATGGCGGAAGGGCTTCCTCCTATCAAGTTCTCAAATGGCACATGCAAATGATGTGTAGTGGGAAATCATGCTGAGCTCAACTATGAGAAAGGAAAGGCAAGGAGAGATGTCCAAGTACTTGATTTGGTGGACTCATATCTTATGGTCCTCTTCCCACTCCCTCTTATGGTAATTCAAGGTATGTGTTGACCTTCATAGATGATTTCTCAAGGTACTACTGGGTATATTTTCTCAAACTAAAATCTAAATTTTTTGAGACTCTCAAAGTTTGGAAAGCCTTGGTTGAAAATGCATGTGGGAACAAGATTAAGGTCCTTAGTACTTAAAATGGAAAGGAATATGTGAACAATATTTTTCATAATATTTGTGAATAATGTGGCATCCAAATGCATCATTCAGTTCTCTACATACCAGAACATAATGGTGTTGCAGAGCGCAAGAACATCGCTCTCAAGGAGATGAAGACCTGTATGATGGAAGCAAAGGATTTGAATCATAAGCTATGGGTTGAAGCCATTAACTGTTCTGCATATGTTCAAAAAAAATATCCTCACAAATATTTGGATGTAAAAACTCCATATGAGGCTTGGTGTGGTCACAATCCAAGTGTTTCTCATTTCACGGTCTTTAGCTCAAAGGCTTGGGCTAGTATTCCTCCAGAGAAGAGAAAGTCCTTGAAACCTCAAAGAAAGGATTAAATCATGGTTGGATATGTTGATTAAATCATGGTTGGATATGTTGAATATGCAAATTGAAACAATATATTTTATCCCTCATCTCAGAATACATTCATTGAAAGGAGTGTACAGTTCGAAGAATACGTCATCCAAGAGACTGAACTAGCGCATGGGGAATGCTCACATCCTTCACTTGATGATGATGTAAGTGATGAATCCTTTTTTGATTTTTCTGATTATGATATTAATGATGATTATGATTACATGCATTCATATCATGACTCACCCCTTTGGCCAAAGTCGGATGAGAAAACCATTGAAGCAGTTGGGAACTATCTCGTGATCCACTAGATTCTAGGAAAACTAGATCTCAATTCCACAATGCCTATTCTACTTGTGAATTGAATCTTACTGATAGATACTTTGGTATGGTTGGATATGATCCTAAAACATATTAGGAAGCATCACTTAACCCAATATGGAAAACAACCATGCAAGAATATTTCAAATCATTGCAAGGTAATGAGACTTGGGAATTGGTTCCCTTGCCCTCAAAGAGGAAACTCGTGCAATCATAAAGTGGGTATATAGGACCAAAGTGGCTTCTGATGGTTCAAATATAAAGTATAAGGCTAGTATGGCTTCTAAGGGCTTCTCTCAATTCCAAGGAGTGGAATATACAGAGACATTTTCATCGGTTTCCAAGATGGATTCTATCAGGCTAGTTTTAGGCATTGTTGCATCTAAGCGTTGGGAGTTCACCACATGGATGTGAAGAGTGAATTTATTTATGGTGACCTTCAAGAGGATATCTATATTAAAAAATTAAAGGTTTTATTGAGTATCCTTCACTTGTATTCAGGTTAAATAAGTATCTCCATGGACTCAAGCAAGCTCCTAGGGATTGGTATGCCAAGATGGACAATTTTCTGCTTTCGCTTGGCTTCGAAAGATTTAAATACAATCCTAATGTGTATTTGCAGCATGTCGGTGAATTATTGCATGCCATATTTCTGTATGTTGATGAAATTTTTATTACAGGTATTTTCACTAAATAAATTGGATCAATTAAGTCTTATTTGCACAGTGAATTCTCCATTACTGACCTTGGATTGTTGAGGCAATTTCTTGGATTGGAAATTGAGCATTATGAAGCAGGGATCAAGGTAAGAAAAAAAAAGGTATGATGCACACCTATTATTGAAGTTTAAAATGGATGAATGTAATGCAACCAAGTTCCCATTCCTTTAAATAATAAAACTAGGTGAATTTGGTGCATATTCATTGGTGGACAACTCATTGTACAGACAACTAGTTGGGAGTCGATGGTATCTTACAAACTGCCGAACTGATTTTGAATATGATGTAGGTTATGTTTCTATATATATGTAACAGCCTCATGAGATCCATTGGAATGATTCCAAAATGACCATGCATTATGTACATGCAACCAGACACTTCAGGGTACACTATGCTGCTTGTTCTCCACTAGAACTAGTTGGATTTACTAATTCTGATTGCGCTGGAGATTCCATTGATAGAAAATGAACTCCAGGTTATGTATTAATACTTGAACATGGTCCCATATTCATTTCAAGAAATAAAAATCAGACCATATCCCTATCTTCAGCTGAGGCCGAGTACAGAGTAGCAGTGAACTCAACTACACAATGTGTGTGGCTGCAAGGTATTCTTGGGGAACTTGGATTTGCATTTCATTCACCCATAGTCATTTGGTGTGATAATAGAAGTGAAATAAATATTTCCACTAACCCATTTCAAATAAAGAGGACCAAACACATTGAGATACACATGCACTACATTAGGAGCATGGTGCATGACTAGGTGATAGCCTTGTATTATTGCCCACCTGCAGAGAAAACTGCTAACATATTCACCAAGAGATTCATAGAGAAGACATTCACCTATCTAAGATCCCTTCTTGGAGTGGGTGACACATGGTGATGGATGCCATTCACTAATATATTTTTCTCCATTCACTAGTAACAACAACCACCTAGTAGCTCTAGAATTAGTAACATGTTTGTTCATCAGATATCTGATAGCTGAGTGATTAGTGTGGGTGAAAGTATAATACTTGATGATATAGTGTTGGAACTTATTGATTGCATAAATGACAGCAAGGAATTGTTTCTTAGTTACAGTGTAATTAAGTTCAGCAGGGGCCAAATTCTTACTGGCTTAATAGATAGAATATGGGTTGTGGAATTCATGCTACCCTAGCACATCCCCAATGGCTGTATCTAAGGCACTGGAAGAAATATGGAAAGATAAGGTCCAATTAGGCTCACACAGAATAGGTGTTGTAGATAACTTATTCTCTAATTCTGTAGATGTTGTTTGACATACAGATCTCAAATTAAATTGTGCATCTTTCATTAGAAAGGTAAATAGGGGAGAAGCTAGCTTATAATTTTTTTCAATAAAAATTATATAATAACCAACATGCCAAATAAATATATAGACCTTTTTCTGTGTTCCAGGAATCAGAATATTCTGAATTACCTTAATTTTGGTGGGGTCAACTTGTCTACCTACAACAGATATAAAATGTCCCAGGACTATACCTTTGCTCAACATCATATGGAATTTTTCAGTACTGAGATATAGGTGAGTCTGATCACAACGTCTTAAATCATTTTCCAAAATTTTGGAGCTGCATCAAAATTACTACCATAAGGTGTAAAATCATCCATAAAAATTTCCATACAATCATTAACCATTTCAGAAAAAAATTCCGACACAACTCGTTGAAATGTAGTCGATGCATTACATAACCCAAAAGGAAGAACCCTATATGAAAAGGTTCCCCAAGGACAAGTAAAATTAGTCTTATCTTAGTCCTTAGGGGCAATCTGAATCTGGTTATACCCTCTAAAACCATCTAAAAAGGAGAAGAATGTTTTACTAGACAAGGTATCCAAAACATGATCGATAAATGAAAAGGGAAATGGTATTTTTTTGTATCCTTATTCAGCTCTCGATAATCCCCATAAATGCACCATTTTCCATTTTTATTAGGAACAATTACTAATGGGGAAACCCATTCACTGTTTGAAATAGGGTAGATAAACCCATCCTTTAAAAGTTTTTGAATTTCCTCCTTCATGATATCCCTTAGATTTGGATTCATTCTGCGCTATGGTTGATATATGGGCCTAGAATCATTCCTAATATAGATGTGGTGAGTACACAGCTCACAGGGAACCCCTCTCATGTCTATGTATTCCCAATTAAAATCCCCCTTATACCGTTTAAACAATGTAATAAAAGACTCTAGTTCATCAGGTGCAAGGTTGGGATTAACGTTGAGGGTCTTTCTAGCTTCAATCTCTACTAGTATGCTTCTTAAATTCTCGAGTATGGGAACAATTTCAACACTCTTAGCTAGGGATTCTTTAGTAAGTTCTTGTTGCTTTAGTTCACTCAAGGTGCTATCGAAGATTTGATATGCATGTTTGGTAACTGACATTGGCTCACTGATGAAAGTGCATATGGTATCATTCTTGGTTTCATTTTTAAAGGTCAAATCCATTCCTATGGAAAGAAGGGGCTGAGCATTTTCTTCCTTGTCCAAATCTACCCATAATGGAGTATTATATTATGAATTAGGTCTGGATGGAAGATATAAATTCAATTTGTTAGTATCATATCCATTGGATATTGTCATAGAACCCAATCTAAAACTCATATATGCATTTGCTGTCACCAACCAAGGTCTTCTCAGAATGAATGGATGTCCCCCCAACTATCATTTAGGCTAGAGGACAAGAAAATCTACAAGATATTCCTATGAAGCAACAGAAACTACCCAAGTCAACCCAAATTCCCTCAATTCTAATGGTGGATCTATCAACCAATTCTAATACCATGGGATTTGGTCTGTGTAATATCCCAAATACTGATATTCTCTAATGTTCTATTGTAGTGCTGAATCACAACCCCAATCTTATAAAATAATATGAAATAATTGTGCATGCAAATTCACCATGCAAAAATGCCCTAAAATATAGTTGAATTAGGGTTAGGGCTTTGTAGAGAGAAATTAACACTTACCATTGATATTCTGGCTCATAATGACTCCAGAGATAGTTGCATGCATAAGGATCTGGATGGGTGGTCTAATAATTCTCTTTTCCTCCGGTGTTACCTCCCCGCAATACCGTAAAAACCCTTCAGACTGAAGGAGACGTTTTTGTAGGAGGAGAGGTCCGTTTGGGCTGAAAATTTTTGAGCTTGTCCATTTGCTGATGGCAGAGAGATGGCCTGGCACATGCGGAGGTTTGGTTGCCTCTAAGTTCCCTAGCAAATTTATTGGCAGTTTTGCTACTCACGCAACCAACTGATCTATTTTGCTAATAGCTGCTCTAGGTGAGCAAACTAATGGTTGATAATCACTTCATACCGTAGGATAGTCCTCCTGAGAAGGAGGAAGCTGACGTGGGAAGGAAATATTGGGTTTTGTGGTCCCAACAAATCATTCTGTGTTTTCTCTACTACTTTTGGCTGCAAAACGTAGATATGCTAATAACCCTTCGGAATGTGCTGGATCTTTGAATACGGTAGTATATGATGGATGCAATGGATAAACCTGGATGATATATCCCAATAAGAGACTAGGGTAGATGTCTCACTGTCGAACCCTCGCTAGCTGAAGACACCGTCTCCAACCCCAACTGCCATGGCTGCATGTTGTGTTGTTGCTTGAAACTCCAAAATCAATCCACAACAACAATAGCTATCTCCTTTATTCCCATAACCCTTCTTAAATATATCTTCATATGCTTTTAGGGTTTTCATGTCACTTTTAGGGTTTATGCTTCACTTTTGCATGCATGCAGTTCTAATTTGATGTTGACTTTAATACTAACTAAACAAGGCATGCATGCTCCGCATGCTTTAGAATACGAACTCAGATGGCCTTCTTTCTACACTGATGACTTAATAATACTAAATTGATGTACCTTTATGCCCCTAGTGCTATTATTCCTCAGTTATTCCATTTTATAAAAAAGATAACATTACAATCTAAGGTTGGTGAGTCCCAATTTTTTCATAGCTTCGATAGTCATCACATTTATTACTACCCCTAAGTCTACTAAGACATTAGGAATCTCAGTATACCCAATATGTACTGTAATGGTGGGATTTCTAGGATCATCTTATTTAACCAAAGGGGCCTTTCCCATAATTAACTCAAATAATTTCCCAACCACATGAACTATAAGATAATATTTAGGTTTCCTACCTAGTTACTTCACACACAAATATCTAAAAGTTTTAGCATATATCATTACATCATGAAGGGCTTGAAACAAAGGAATCTTAAAATAAAGATTTTTTAGTTCACCTAGAAGATTGAAGCAAGATTTATCTACTTCATTTTGCAATGCTAGTATCTTAGGATATTGTGGATTTCTCAGAATATGTACAGGGGTGGATTCAATATGTGTTTCAACAAGTGTTTCAGTCGGTGTTTCAGAATATTTTTCAGAATCCTCAATAATGGAAATTGTTGTACCGACTAGGTTCTCAAATAATTTATTCATTATTTCTTCAATCATATGGGATGTACCATCCGCAAAAAAAATAGGTTATACTACCCTCCCATATCATAGATGTAATTTATTTCATGGAATGGGGGTAATAGAATAAGCTTCCCTGTTTGATGTTTCAAATTTCTACATTGCATTATTGTTGGGGTTAGTGATAGGTTGAGAATGAATTTGAGGGAGGAGTGATGCATTAATTGTTGCAATATTATTAGGGATTTGTAGCTATGGCTGCTGATATTATGGATGAGGGGCTTGATTGTGAGGAAACCAATTTCCTGGATAAGGATTTCTCCAACTAGGAGACCAAGGGACTTGTTAGTTTGAGTGTTGTTCCCATGGAATCCAAGGGATAGGATATTCCATTGTAGGGTGAGAACGTGAATTCCATTGAGTGTTGGGACAAGAATAGTGTGAAGGAAACTGATTATTCATACTGTTCCAAGAATTGAAATATATAGGATCTAGATTCAAACTTGGAGCATAGGGTTTCCAAGGATTCTTTTGTGAGATAAAATAATATTGCTCCACATCCACGGTGGACGCTTGAAGAAAAAACTTGAATTTTGGCAGTGAAGGGCATTCTTTAGTATTGTGATCAAAATCACATAGGACACATATTTCCACCTTGTCAAGCAGGAATTCCGTCAATCGGTGCTTTTTTCTACATTTAGCAAAAAATACCCCAAGTGCCATATCTCCTTCTTCTTGCCTCTGCTTTTCTCTTAAGATATCCAACTATGAGGAAATATAAATCATCATACCAGTTTTAAAGTTTTCAAGAAGATTACCTATCTCTGCCCGAGTAGCCCCTCCATTGGCTGACCTTTGTTCCCTTGCAAGGACATCACGTTCTCTTGGATTGGTTTTAGAAGACCCTATGGAGTATCTTTGACATAGATCCACAATATGATCAAAATACTCCTTAGAGATGTCCCCCTTTCCTTGTAAATTGATCATATCAAGGTACTATTCTCTGATCCCTCATAATAGAATTATTTTAAGAACATCTCTCCCAATATCTGTATCGCCATATCTTTGCACATTGTATAGGATTATTTCTACAAATTCATCCAAGATTTCATCATCTTTCTACATCATTTTGAATAATTCATGTCTTTCATCCTTAGTCCTACAATAATCCTAGTACATTGCAAGAAATACTTGTTTCATTTGGTCCCATGTTGTGGCAATTTCACCACCCAAACTCATAGAACATCATAAATCATTTCCTTTCAAAATGGAAAGAAATAATTTTAACTTATGTTCACTAGAGATATAATCATATATTTGACAGAGGACATCAAATTTAAAAAGAAATTCATCTGGATCTTTAGTAGAATTACCATGGAAATTTGGCAATACTGAAGGTGAGATATTTTTCATGGGGGACTCTCTATTTGTTAGTCGAATGGGGAACTGAAACATAGCAAGTGTTTCTTCATGCTGATTGTTGCCATTGTCCCCCACTCCTTCTTCACGACCGCCAATATGACATTCATTGTTCATGATTTCCTTGTTATCCTGCTCTTCTTGGTTTTTTTGCTCCTCAAATTCCTATCGAAACTTCAACCACCTTTCTTTAGTAACCTCCTTTCCATTGATTCGATAGATATCCTGAGGTTTTCCTACCCCCACATAAATTTACCTATTCTTTGGAAATGGCTTCTTGGGAATAATAGGTGGGGTTGAATCCCCTACTAGTCTCTCTATGGTTGATACTGGTGACTCCATCCTAGCAAGGACAAAGCTTCCCCTTCCTAAATATGATCTTTGAAATAAGGATCCAATGGAAGAATAAGCCCTAGCAATAATCTCGTTAATAAATGTATCCCTGCCCAATCCTGTATTACCACCATGACCTCTTCCTCTAGTCAGGTTTACATCTTTAGGGGGTATATGTTTTGTTCTTCTTGTATTCGTGCAAAATTATATAATCATACCTGATCCCCGGGGTAGGAACTCGTTCGATCTATTGAAGGATGCACATCTTTTCACTACATCTTATCATCCCTATAACCCCAAAAATCAGGATAGAAAAAGAAATTGAACTAATCAGCTACCATCTATGTATACCAATTACCTTCCCCATCAATGACGAAAAAATGTTGGTCACTTTAATTGCCTATTAATTCAGAGTTAATAAACAGAGTGCTCACTATTAATTGTCAACCCAGGGAAGTATGGTTATTTCAAAGGTAATTAAGAAAATTCTGTGTAAACAATTCAGTAACTAATCAATAAATGAAAAACACCCAATCTATCTAATTGTTAATCTATGCTGTGCCAAGTACTCAATCTAACTTCAATCAACACATTAACCATCAAAGGTTAAGAAAGTTCACTCTCCTTCTATGTCATCATCTACATGATTAGCTGCTCAAAATATTTTTAGCTAAATTTCTTTTGCAAGTTAAATCCTTAAACACTATTATGAAAGAAATCAAATCATACTTGCAGTGTTCAATCATAAAAGGAACCAACCCTTCTTCTACTTTGTAACTCTATGTGTAATTTACTTGTTCAGTACTTTATAAAATATATTTAACAATAGTAATACACAGTAGCAGAGCGTAGCTATAAAAGTGATAATAAACAACACACTTTCAGAAAGAAATGTTACACTACCCAGTCAATTGTTTAAGTAATCAACTAATGAAAGGAAATCCCATTCTTAATACCCACATCATTCGATCAACGCAAGGGGTTCTTAATCAATTAATTTCTATGCTAATTAACCAAACTATTTCAACAAACTAAAAGTAATCTAATTTGTAATTTCACACCACATAGAGATAAAGGATCAAAGAAAACGACAACCAACTAATCTCGGCACCTTTGGGAGAAGGTGGGCCCCAACCTTCTAACATAGATGCCGCTATAGGCTCTCAAAACTTAATACATAGTACTCAAGAAAATGTTGTTTCTTTCATTAAAAATGAATCTCAATTACAAAGTTATTCACTCCTGCTACAAGTTCTCCCAAAAAATCCTATCCTTCTGTATGAATTCATCTCCCCATATATACTGGGACAAGACAGTTCAGAATTCAAGAAGCCATGAATATCTGTGATATTTAGGCTGTTGAATATACAACATAGAAAATAGAAATAGTTACAATGATTGTTACATTAGAATAAATTATGTTTCATAATCAATTGCGCATTTACATTTTGAACCGATCCAATGTTGAATGAGTATCAACTAGCCATGTGGGGTAATAACCTTAGTTGTTTCAACAACGATCCAAACCAAACCCTAGAGATGTTAAACTATTTCCATGTTCTTTGGTACCCATGTGTATCAGTAAGTCGATATTCCTGGATTCCTTGAGGTCTTCACTATTTCTCATAGATTCATCACAAGTCAACATTACGAGGAATAAAATCCACAATCATAAGCATTTCTAAGCATTAATGTAACAAAGAAATAATGAATTATACATGTTCAAATCCATGCATGTTCTTTGGAAAGATAATGACTTTGACTGTAAATAAAAGGTAAAAATAGGGGAAAAGGGCTGAATATGTTAATAAAAAAGGTGCATTTCTAGCACCCAACAATGATTATGAACATACCATTGATGATGATACTAATGATGAGGATGATGAGGATGAGGGTGATTATTATGATACCATTCATGATCATAAGATGAAGATGATTATGATTGGAATGATTCTAATGATTCTAATGAGGATGAAGATGATGATGATGATGAGGTGGAGGAGGAGGATTGCGATGATGATGATGGTAATGAGAACAATGAAGATGATGATGATGCCAAGGAGGAGGATGACGTTGATCAGGATGAAGATGATGGTGGTGGTGGTGGTGGTGATGATGATGATGACGATGGTGGTGGTGGTGGTTGTGGTGGTGGTGGTGGTGGTGGTGATGATGGTGGCGATGATTCAAATTAGGATGAATATGATGATGATGATGAGGATAATGATGATGATGATAACAATGAAGATGATGATGCCGATGAGGAGGAAGAGAAGGAGGAGGAGGATGAGAATGATGATGATGAGGATGAAGATGATGATGGTGATGATGAGGGTGATGATGATGGTGATGATGATGATGACGATGATGATAAAAGTGAACATGATACCTGATTATGGTGTTGATAATAACAATGAAGATGATGATGATGATTATAACATTGACAATGATGAGGATTAGGTTGAGGATGATGTTGATGATTATGATGAGGATGATGGTAATGATGATGATGATGATGGTGGTGATGATGATGGAAATGATGATGATGATGATGATGCTAGTGATGATGACGAGGAGGATGAATATGATGATGATTATGATGATACCATTTATGATGATGATTACTATGATACCATTGTTGATCATGATTATGATAATACCATTGATGATCATAAAGATGAATATGTTGATGATTGCGAAGTTTATAATGAGGATGAAGATGATGATGATGATGATGAGGAGGAGGATAGTGATGATGATGATGATGATGATGACGATAACAATGAAGATGATGATGATGATGATGATGGTGGTGGTGGTGGTGGTGGTGGTGGTGGTGATGATGATGATGATGATGAAGAGGATGATGATGATGGTAACATTGATTATGATTATGATTATAACATTGATGATGATGAGGATGATGTCGATGATGATGATGATGATGAGGATGATGGTGATGATCATGGTGATGGTGATGGTGATGATGATGGTTCAGAATCACTAATGTTGAAAGGATTGCTCATATCAACATCATCGAGTAATACATTTTATGCTATGACATTTCGATGATCAACTTTTTGATCGACTTCTTCATATGACACATCTGCGGTGGAAAACTACTCCTAATATGCATCACCTTCTTCTTCAACATTGTATTCTTCCTTTGTATTATACTTGACCAATTTTCCTCTTGGATCATATCTAACAATGTATGACCAACCTGCTTTACCTGGAACCTCTAAGTAAAAGACCTGCTCACATTGAATTGAAAGAACATAAAGATTTATACCCGGTTCAAGTGCCCTTGTATTAACCATTGTAAATCCATTGGATTTCTCAAAAACAGTTATTTGGGGATCATGTTCATTCATTCGTAGACTGTACCATTTGACCTCAAACATAACTATTTTAAAGGAATTAAAGTCACACTCAATTATATAATTGAAATAACCATAGTACATATTTTTAGATACTTCTGGATGCTTGTCACTTCTAGAGGAAACATTAGTGACTTGAAAAACTGTAGTTATCACACAATTGAATGTTTTCTTCTTGTCATCCAACTTTTTGATGCGAAATTTATGACCATTGTACCAAATATCCTTGTGGTGTATCAATTGCATCATGCCTGACTCAGTAAATAAATATATAAGAATAAATAAACAAAAGAAATACATTGATATAATGGGAAACAACGAAAAAAATGAGCAGGGTAAATATACTTTCCTTTTTATCTTTTAGACCATATTCTAAATCAATTTCCCTTTGTGTAAGTTCATTGGGATATTCTTCTTGATGACGATGCATTGTTTTAATCAATTTACTCACCCCTTCCCATGATAAGGTACAATATAATCAGATACATTGTTATATCTATTCCTCCATGCAATCAATAATGTTTTCATTGTATAAATGTATTGCATCCCACTTGTGACCAACTATATGAAAAATAGCAATTAAGAACTGTAAATTAGCTATCATTAAAGACAATTAGGTTTACCTTAAAATACTAATGGAATAATAAAAACTACATGAGTAAGATATATATATGAAATTAAAAAGTTAATTGTATAATAAATTAAATCTACACCTTATAATTACCTTTCACTTTCCTAATTCTAGGTTTTCCCCAATAGGACCCTCTTTCAAATTTGTTGATGGAGTTGACATGCCAAATGTGAGGAAGATTGATATTTTTTGTTAAATTTGGAATATACTGACTAATGTACACCATGGATTGATATACCATATATTTCTACTCAATATAGCCCTCAAGACATGCTCTTTGTCTAACAAAATCCTTTAATGAGTTCAAATTCCTTTCCACCATCCACATTGAACTTGTGTGTACAGGTTCACACAATTCAATCTCCTCAACTTGGTGTATGAGATAGTGTTCTTGTGCATTGAAAATTTTTGGAGGTAAATACTTCAACATTTAACACATTAGATGGGGAATTTCTCTCTTTCAATACTTGATATATTCGTTATGGATTTCTTTAGATGAAAGACACCTACAAATGATGCAAGAAAATAATAGTGATCAACAATATTGCAGCATATATAATAAAGTTCCAAGCTATAAAACACAATATGTCAATAAGCTATGCAACAAAGTGAAAAAAAATTTTCATGCATATAAATTGTTACTTACCTCATGTGTTTACCAAGATCATATACAACTTGTTTTATGTTGTCGTCAAATCTATCTCAGAGAGATAGAGGCAAAATGTACTGTAAAAAAAAAAGAAAATCATTATTTATTTCCAAGTATGAGGAAGCAATTACTAAAATGATGTACTAAATGGAAATTATGTAAGTAAATAACTACCTTAATGAATGTATGCCAGTCATGAGTTTTAACACCACCAAAATCACCTTTTGCATTAAGATATTTTGTATGTTCGACGAAAACCGCGTCGTAAACCTTATTTTCTGAATGACCTCTTTTATGTCATTGCTTTGTTTCTATGTCAACAGCCATGAAAGACTAATATTTCTGTACCCATCTCTAGCATTGGAATTAATTACACTTTGGAATGCACTATTAGCTTCTCCAATGTCACTATAGATTTTTCCAATTTTATCTTTGTCAATCCTTCCATCTAAGATTATCCATATCATTTCTATTGCATTCTTCCCGATATGCATTGTATCGAACAAATGAGCTATTTGTAGGTGCTCGTAGTAAGGAAACCTACTTAATTGTATGGGATAACTCTTCATTCATCATGGAATCCATTCATGCATTAACGACATTCATTAAACATAAAAAACACATTAACAATAATTCATGACACCCATGGTAGAGAAAATTCAGTAAACATATAAAATTCATAATATTACATATTTATAT
The DNA here is from genome assembly GCA_001517045.1 of Pseudotsuga menziesii. NCBI lineage: Eukaryota > Viridiplantae > Streptophyta > Pinopsida > Pinales > Pinaceae > Pseudotsuga > Pseudotsuga menziesii. Next base: position 484,260 of record LPNX010980589.1, on the reverse strand, counting down.
GCTACATATACAATTTGCATACCTTGAAAATTTATATTATATTCCAACTTCCATATCTAAGGTTTCATTCTTCATGGTTTCTTTCCATTATCTTCTTTACCATCGAATTTTGTTTTCTCAGTAGTTTGATACCTATGGTTCTTAGAGAGGAAGTGTCTATAATCATGGAACACTTCCTTTCCTAAACTTCTTGAACGTTAATATTTTATCCCAAGACCACATACTAGACATGCAAATTTTCCCTTTGTTTGAAGTACTGCAAGATATATGTATTAGTGTTATAGCATCAAAATATTATTAATTTAAATAAAAAATGCATGATATTTACCTTAAAAACCTATCATTTTAAAGTGCAAGAGAAAGTTACATACCACAAAAATCTGCTAACCCGGGAGCGTCATGAATTGTCCATGCAAGTATTCCATGGAATTGAAATTGTTTCTTCCCTATTGGTTTAGATATGTCATACATAGTGATGCCAACCCATAAATTCAATAGCTCATTGTTACAACTGATTATACCACACATGGTAGATCACATATGTATGGATTTCCCTGTCCCTCTACAGACTCTTTGGACCCCATGGACCAATATTGTACCTTTGATGTTTCCAAGATCATCCCTAAAAACACTTTTTATTTGCTATACGCGACTTTTAATCCCTTTCTCTCCTACATACGCAGATATTGACCTCAAACCCGCGTACATCGGGATGTGTGCAAAAGACAAAATATTTTTGGATTTTTCCTTGATGTGTGTTTGAGTCACTTGTCTCTTGGCCTTCCATATGTTAGAAAAATCAACCCATAGTTAGCTACCTTAGACATTAATTAATCCAATTTTTGTCTTATTTGCCTAGTTTCCATATTCCACCTTATGCAAGTTGTCCTCCACACATCCAAAGTGGTCAAAATTGCTAAATTTGAGTCATGGAGTGCTTGGGAAACCTCTTGGAATCAAATCTGATTTATTCCTGGCCTCCCTAGTGCATGTATGCTTTTTCTGCTTTATTTCCTACTTTTTCTGAGTTTTAAGGCAATTGGGAAAGTTTGACTAGGTGAAGTTAACTTGTTTTTTGTCCTCAACATCCTCCACTCTTTTCTCCTATGAAAAGCATGTATGAGTTTTCCTTCCACCATATATTAGCTTGCCTAATTGATTTTTCCAATTCGTGAGCTCCTAGACAGATTTGGAATGTGCTTTATGCACCTATGGGGGATTTGCTTAGATTTAGTAAGCCTGCTTTTGACCAAATTTCAATGGCATCCTTATGAATTCGAATCTCTCATGTAATTATTTATTATGGCAGCCTATGACTTCACAGGGTTGGCTATTGTACAGTTATTCAATACAGATTAGTGTTCTGCTCCATATTCAGTCTCCTTTTGTGAGTAATTTGCATGTGTAACTGGAAATTGTTGTGAGTGTAATTGTTCTAAAACATGGGTTCAATTTAAACATGGTATTAGAGCCTTTGTAGAATTATTTCTCTCCTTCCAATTTGTTTTTCAGGTTTGACATCATTGATTGGGAGCATTTTGCTGACTGACGGGACAATTTCTGAGCTATGGATCAATCTCAGAAGATCATCTTGACTCCATTTAAATTCTTTGAATGGAAAGTAGAGATGGAGATATTGTTGAGAGAGAAAGGCCTCTATAGAGTGACTATGGCAACATAAGTAGAGCCCAATGTAGCTACAGAGAAGATTAAATGGCACAACAGGAGGGATGAGGCCTATGGTCTCCTGTGTTTGAGTATATCCAAAGACCTCCTTTTCCATCTTGATGGATTGAAATCACTGAATGAAGTGTGGGAGAAGCTTGTTGATATTTTTGGAAATATAGATGAGATGAGGGGACATCAAATTGAAAATGAATTGATCTCCCTGAGTCCCAATAGCTTTGAATCCCTGCAACTCTATTTTTCCAAGTTCAAAGCACTTGTTTTGCAGCTAAAACAATGTGGGATCGAAAAGAAGGATGATCAACTGGTCTTGGCCATACTCTCGAAGCTTGGCCCTGACTATTCAGTGTTTGTTTCGACCTTCTATGCCACAAAGTTGATAGCTCGAGCCTGCAAAATGCCTAGCCTTGCAGATTTCATGGAATCTCTCACACAAGAACAAGATAAATTGGTGATGATGGGAACCATCAAACCATCTAAAGACCAAGCTCTGGTTGCTGGAGATTCAAGGGTGGATTCAAAAAGCAAGAATAAATCTAAAAAGACACCTGAGCAAAAGAGAGACAAGAACAAGTCTCCAGAGGAGCCTCAAGGTTCCAAGAAGAACCCCCAGAAGAAGAAGAACAAAGGAGAAATGAGCAAGTGTGCATACTGCAGTAAGGGCAATCATTCTGAAAGATCCTGCATGAAGAAGAAAATTGACATGCTGACCCAACTCCTGGAGAAGAATGGCATCTCCCTTCTAGACAGCTCAAAGAAGAGGGAAGGAGGATCAAATTTAGAAGACAGAGAGAGAGTTCATGCATTGGTTGCTGGCACATCAAGCTCACCTAGTTTCATCATTGATTCTGGAGCTTCAAGACATATGGTTTCGACCAAGGAGGAATTCACCTCACTTGACATGTTGAAAGGTCCACCAATAGTACTGGGAGATGACTCTCTCACTGAAATTTTGGGCAAAGGGAGGATTGATATTGACCATGGTAAGTTCAGCAATGTGTTGTATGTTCCAGGTCTTGCCTCTAACCTCTTATCAGTGTATCAGATGACCCACATAGGGTTTCCAAAGAAGGTCATATTCTCCCCTAATGAAGTTGAGATCACAGAGATCTCAAGTGGTAAAGTCATTGCAAAAGGAGTTGCAAATCACACTTCGAAGGTATACATGTTCTCACACTTCCTACCCTACTCAAACCCCTCTGCTCTTCTAATTCATGCTAATGAGGAAAGCAAGATTTGGCATGAAATATTTGGGCACCTAAATTATAAGTATCTTTCTGATCTTAGTGAAAAAGAAATGGTCATAGGGTTACCAAAGATTAAGTTTTCCAAAGGAGTCTGTCAAGGTTGCATCCTAGGAAAACGCCCAGAGCATAAATTTGAGAGAGCTAGTCATGAGAGAACCTCTGCACCTCTTGAGTTGATCCACAGTGATGTTTCTGGCCCATTTCCTCATATGTCAATGATTTAGGCCAAATATGCATTAACATTCATAGATGACTTTTCCAGGTATTGCTGGGTTCACTTCCTAAAACACAAGTCTGAAGTTTTTGGCTCTTCAAAGTCTTTAAGGCTTTGGTTGAAAACTAGTCTGGGAGGAAACTCAAGGTCCTCAGATTTGAAAATGGTGGTGAGTATGTCAAGTCTTAGTTTATTCAATATTGTGCAGATGCAGGTATTCAGATGCAACATTCTATCCCTTACACACCACAACATAATGGTGTTGCTAAGAGGAAGAACAGATCACTGAAAGAGATGGCAACCTGCATGATGGAGGCTAAGAATTTTCCACCAAAGTACTGGGCCGAAGCTGTAAAATATGCAGCCTACATATAGAATAGGGTTCCTAATAAAAAACTTGAAGGTATGACTCCTTTCAAAGCATGGAGTGGGCGCAAGCCAGATGTGACCCATTTTAGGATTTTTGGCTCAAGGGCTTGGGCTAGAATTCCAACAGAAAAGAGGAAGGCTTTGCAGCAACAAAGCCAAGAGTGTCTATTTATTGGGTACTATAAAGATTCAAAAGGGTACAAGCTGATCAATTTGAGCACAAACAAATCCTTCATTGAAAGGTGTGTTCAGTTTCAAGAAGAGCCCCTAGTAGCAGTGGAAGTTGGAGAATCCTCTTCACCACCAGAACCTCTGAAAGTAAGTGAAGAGATAGTTGAACATGCTGATTATGATATGTCTGATAATGATGATTTGATTGTATATCCTAACATTCCCACAAGACCAAAATGGGCAGCCAAGACCATTCATGCAGCTGGAGAACTAGCTGGAAATCCTAATGATCCTAGAAGGACTAGATCTCAGTTTGAGAGTGCTCTGTGCATAAAAGATCCTATGTTTACAGAGAAATGCTATTTGATGATTGAATCAGATCCATAGACATATGAATATGTAGCAAATGATCCAATATGGCAAGCATCCATGAAGGAAGAGTTCATCTCACTCCAGAAGAGCAACACTTGGGAGCTGGTTGATCTTCCCCCAGGGAGGAAGCTAGTTCAGTGTAAGTGGGTGTACAAAACCAAATTTGCTGCTGATGGTTCACCTCTGAAGTACAAGGCCAGATTGGTCGCCAAGGGCTACTCACAATTTCATGGCCTAGAATACAATGAGACCTTAGAAAAGATGGACTCCATCATGCTAGCCTTAGCCATTGCAGCTTCAAAGCAATGGGAAGTACATCACATGGATGTGAAGTGTGCTTTAATAAATGGATATATCACTAAAGAGATATACATGCAGCAGCCTCAAGGATTTTCTACTAACCCATCTCTTGTGTGCAGGCTAAAGAAGTCATTGTATGGGCTTAAGCAAGCCCCCAGGGCTTGGTATGCCAAGATTGATAGCTTTCTGCTATCACTGAATTTTGTTCGATGCAAATCAGATCCAAATGTATATTTGAATTTTATTCATGGTTCATTAATGATCATTGTTTTATATGTTTATTACCTTCTCATTATAGGAAGCTCAAAGGATGATATTGCCTCCTTGAAGGATGCAATGAACCATGCCTTCTCAAGGACAGATTTGGGCTTATTGAGCCAATTCTTGGGGCTCAAGATTGCTCAAACCAAAGAAGGAATACAAGTACATCAGTCCAAGTATGCCTTGGATTTGCTGAACAAATTCAAGATGAAGGATTGCAAGCCAAGCAAGACTCCTTTCCTTTCAGGAGTGAAGCTTGAAGAAGCTGATTCTTCACCTATGGTAAACAATACACTGTATAGGTAATTGATTGGATGTTTGTTGTATCTTACACATACTATACCTGATATTTATTATGTAGTAAGTGTGGCTTCAAGCTACATGGATCAGCCTCATGAGATCCATTGGAGAGCAGCCAAAAGGATCCTTAACTTTGTTCAGGGAACAAGGACTCATGGGATCTTCTACAAAGCTAAATCTGATCTTGATTTGATTGGGTTTACTGACAGTGATTGGGCAGGTGAAAACACAGATCAAAAGTAAACATTAGGATATGTGTTCATGCTTGTAGAAGGGCCAATCAGCTGGTCAAGCAAGAAACAGAGTGCCATTGCACTCTCATCTACAGAAGCAGAGTACAGAGGAGTTGTAAATGCAGCAACTCAATGTTTATGGTTGCAGGGGTTACTTGGAGAGTGTGGCTTCGAATCAAAATACTCAACTACTATCTACTGTGATAATCAAAGTACCATTCAAATCTGTAATGATCCAGTTTAGAAGCAAGGAACCAAACACATTGAGATCCATATGCACTACATCAGACAGCTTGTGCATGATGGCACCATTCACCTACTCTTCTGTGCATCTTCAGAACAAGTAGCAGGCATCTTCACCAAAGTTTTTTGTGAGAAGACATTCAGCAATCTCAAATCACTATTGGGGATTGCTGATCATGCTGTGAATCATGATTAATTACAATATTTTCAAATTTTTTTTTATTGTCCATGTTTAAGGGAGGATTTTCCCACTGGGTTTTTGCCTCTTTCCTTGGTTAAATGGACATGCAGTATGTAAAGGGTGACTAAGCCTTGTTTCTAGGCCCTATAATTTTCTGATATTTTACTCATAAGTTAGGCTTAAGGGGGGGTGTTAGAATAATCAACCCATAGTTATCTATCTTAGACATTAATTAATCCAAATTTTGTCTTATTTGCCTAGTTTCCATATTCCACCTTATGCAAGTTTTCCTCCACACATCCAAAGTGGTCAAAATTGCTAAATTTGAGTCATGGAGCACTTGGGAAACCTCTTGGAATCAATTCTACTTTATTCCTGGCCTCCCCAGCACATGTCTGCGTTTTCTGCTTTATTGCCTGCTTTTTCTGAGTTTTAAGGCAATTGGGAAAGTTTGACTAGGTGAAGTTAACTTGTTTTTTGTCCTCAACATCCTCCACTCTTTTCTCCTATGAAAAGCATGTATGAGTTTTCCTTACACCATCTATTAGCTTTCCTAATTGATTTTTCCAATTCATGAGCTCCTAGACAGATTTGGAATGTGCTTTATGCACCTATGGGGGATTTGCTTAGATTTAGTAAGCCTTCTTTTGACAAAATTCGAATGGCATCCTTATGCATTTGAATATCTCATGTAATTATTTATTGTGGCAGCCTATGAATTCATAGGGTTGGCTATTGTACAGTTATTCAATACAGATTAGTGTTCTGCTCCATATTCAGTCTCCTTTTGTGAGTAATTTGCATGTGTAATTGGCAATTGTTGTAAGCGTAATAGTTCTAACACCTGGGTTCAATTTCAACACCATATTTCTTGATATCACTTGTATTTGACCCTCCATTACCCCTTTGGAGTATTATATAAGGAACCCCTTGGATACATTGAAGAAGAGGAATTGAAGAGCAAGGAAACTATAGTCCATTGTTGCCATAGCTTGCTTGTACTTGAGTCTGCATCCCTTTGTCCCTTGGAGCACTTTGTGTTCTTCCCAAGCTTGCCATTACTTGTGAGCCTGCTATCAAGAGATGGAGGATTGAGGTGGTGGAGGCCCAGGTGGAGGACTCAGTTTCTCTGGTTCACAGACGTGCCGACAGAGGTTGTCACTTGTGTAATATCTTATTTTATTAATAGAAATATCTTTTCTTGTCCAATGATATGCATTTAAATGAATATTGAATACATGGATGTGTTTAATTGCTTATTCATTATTGATGATATATGCTAGAGTAGGCTTAACACTATATTATATAGCATGCTTGCTTTGTTTACTGTTGTTGAGAGTGAATTGCAAAAGTAAGTGGGATTGGAAAAAGCTCAATGGGGATCTACTTCAACTGTCGAGAATTAGGTATGATTCGAGATCCTTTAGTGTTAGATGTTTTATTTCTCTTGAATATTGGGAACGGATTGATTTCTACGGTTTCTCTGTCTGTTATGGTACACCCTAAGCCATAGGAAGTTTTCTCCGTAATAGAATTGGCGACCTTACTAGGGAGGTTCCTAGTTGTTTTTATTTGGGTGTTTTTTGGAATTCAATGTGCTTGAATTGCTCTGATTTCTATGGTTCTGTGTTGGGTTTGGGGGCATGTTTTCCCAATAGTGTCCTATAGGAGTAAATTTTGTCTCAGATTGTCTATTTACCTTATTTTTCTCTCTTTTTCTTCCTATACACAAGTTTTGCTTTCACAGTCACGTGTACACGCATGTTTTCCTGGAATAGTCACGTATGTACGCAGGTTTACTGAGAACAGTCATGTATTCCCTGTTTTTTATTTTCTTTTTGGGAAGATTAAGTGTTGATGGGTGAGTTTGGATGATTGTTGAGTCTTCTTGGATGCTTCTGGAGTCTGTATCTACCCTCTATTTATGACCTAATTGTTATAGCTGATTTTACCATACCAGGTGAATCACACTTGTATGGCCTTCCCCTGTCCCTCTGCAGACTCCTTAGACCCCTTGGACCATTTTTTGGCCTTCGATGTTTCCTAGACCATCCCTTTAAACATGTGAAAATTTCTATACACGAATTTTAAACCCCTAATCGCGTATATACGCGGGTTTGACCCCTAAAACCGTGTACATCGGGATGTGTACAAAATCCAAATCCTTTTGGAGTTTTCCTTGACATGGATGCGACTCACTTGTCTCCTGGCCTTTCATATGCCTTGAGATTGCTCAGATTCGACCTTTCATTACCCCTTTGAAAAGCTATATAAGGAACTCTTTGGATACATCAAAGGCATAAGAGAATTGAGAGCAAAGACACTATACTCCATTGTTGCTGGAACTTGTGCTTGAGTCTGCATCTCTTTGTCCCTTGGAGCACTTTGGTGTTCTTCCCAAGATTTCCTTTTGCTTGCGAGCTTGCTATCGAGAGATGGAGGATTGAGGTGGTGGAGGCCCAAGTAGGGGATTTAGTTTGTATCCATTGTAATCTCTGATTTTATATTAATAGAAATATCTTTTCCTGTCCAATAATGTATGTTTGAATGAATATTTTATCCATGGACGATTTCAAATGCTTATACATTGTTGATTATATATGCTAGAATAGATCTAACACCAATATATATAGTATGCCTGTCTTGTTTACTTGTTGTTGAGGAAGTGATTCATCAATTCAAGCTGAAGTTGGAAAGCTCAACGGGGATCTACTTCAACCGTCCAGAATAAGGTACGAGGTCTGATCCTTTAGTGTTAGATATTTGATTTCTATTGCATATTGGAAAGGATTGATTTATGGAGTCAAGCTGTCTTTTGTGATACCCCAAACCATAGGAATTTCTCTCCGTAACAGAATTGGCGACTCCGTTGGGGAGTTCCTAGTAGTTGTCCTTTGGGGGTTTTCTATCGGCATTCAATGACTTTAAATTGCTCTTTTTTCTCTTGTTTCTGTGTCGGGTCTGGGGGCATGTTTTCCTGGTAGTGTCTAATTGGTGTGAAATTTGTCTCAGCTTGTCTTTTTGCCTTTATTTTTATGCACCTTTCTTCCTGTACGTGAGTTTTTAACTCATAATCGTGTATATACGTGGGTTTCACTACTATTTCTGCGTACACACACGGGTTTGCTGCGAACAGTCACGTATGCCTTTAGTTTTTCCTTCTAAAGGAAGATTGATTGTTGCTAGGTGAATTTGTATGATTGCTGAGTCTCCTTTGATACTACTAGAGTCTGTATACACCTCTGTTTCTGACCAGAGACGTTTTTTTTAGGGTAAAATTTGTTTTTTGAAGAATGTTCTTGTCATTGCGTTTTTTATTTTATTTTTTGGGATTAGTGCATTAGATTTCCTTTACCTTAGTACTTTGCTTGAGTGCTACTTGAGTGTGCTTACAGAGTCTGGGGGTTGTAGAACCAATCTTTTTCTATCGTATCTCATTTTTATTTAAAAAAATCCAAAAAATATTTGCTTATCATTATGCATTGCATCTTGCGTTTTGCATACAACTTGCTCTAGATTTTCTTTGGAGTATTAGTCAAGATTTCATGTAGGAAAGCTTGCATCTATCATTTGAAGAAAATTGTGCATTCCACGTAGTAGCATACCCTGTTTTTCATGGACACAATGCATTTGCATTGATTGTTAGGTGTGCATTTTGCTTCATGTTGTGTCATAACGCCATTAGTTGCACGACCATCTACCTCTTTTGAGTAATAAATCCAATTAAAATCAACGCTTAATTAAAATGAACTACACTATTTTATTTGATAGGGTTCACCAATAAGATTAGGTTTTAGGGTCTTGGAATAGTTCATTGTGAGTAAATTATCCAAGACCACTAAACAACAACATGTATGTGTCTGTCTAGGTGAGTGTGTGAAATTCTTTGGTATAACCAGTGTTTCTCAGGATCCTCCTCTCAAAAGGGAGTCAAGCAAGAGGCAGTATGAGTGGTTATTGATTGGGATGACCCCTAGTCATAACTGAGTAGCACCGGAGATATTTCTAGGATTGTATTCGTATCTGGGGGCTCTTTAGAGAGTTTCGGACTTTGATACCTTTCCCATATGGTGAATCCCACCTACGACTATCTGCCTGAGCATTGATTATATTGAGGTGACCTTAGTGGCCTTACCTAGGATATTGAGGGGGTACTCTGCAGGGGTTATTCTACGGGAGTCTCGGCTAGGTTGGGGTCGGACAGCACAGTCGCTTTATGCGTTGATGCTGAGGGCCACAATAATTGGTTACATACCTCCACTTATTGTGTATGGGGGTCTCAAGACTCTCCTAGGCGAGACATACCTGCTTCATTCGGGAGCTCATTTATCCTACCCTTGATTGCTTGTGTTTGGCTTTAGATTTTATTGGTGTATGCTCTGTGCACGTTAACTTGCCTAGGGTTTGCGTAGATAGAGAGTCTTTTATATTTCTTTTGAGTCATTGTGGATTTGGGTGCGGTGCCTCGCCGTTCTTGTCGTTTAGTAGGAATTCTGCCTTATACATTTCCTCCTCCTTTGGGAGAGAGAAATAGATAGTCCAGGAGGACTACTTCGCACATTGATTCACACACGATGGGAGACCATGTAGAAGGTATTCCTGAATCACCTTCTCCCATTCAAGTGGAAGATGGGGAGTTTACTCCTAACTATGATCCTTCACTTGATATTACTGATTTAGGTCCTATAATTTCTGAGATAGGTACTTTTCATGATAGACCTACTTACTCTAGTGTTGATCCCCCATTGACACATCGCCGGTATGGAATGTCGGACGATGATGAGACTCATTTTGAACCTGCAAGCACTAGTTATGGTATGTCTGGTCTTCCCACACATGATTTGGCATTTCATGTTGAGTCAGAGTTTGATCCTAACACTATGCCTGGGGGCACTCTCATTCCTTACCATGTGGAGAGGTTTGGGAGCACAAGTCACATTGCACCTTCCATCCCAGCGGTGGAAGCTACATCACATATCCCTCCTAGGCCTAGGGCTAGTGATCCTATTAGGATACCAGATCTGAGATGAGCAACTATAGGGAACAACACATACATAATTACACAGGTCCCATCATCCTCTGTCCCTAGTTCTTTGAATGTTCACCCTTAACCTCATTGATGGGGTCCTTCAGGCTGGAACGTTGCTACGAGTCACGTCCATACTGCGGTTACTCGACTAGTTGTGTCTCAGGTTCAAGTACCGCCCGTTGTTTCAGGAGGTCATGTTCATACTTCTAGAGGTCATGTTACTACTTTCAGAATGTATATTCCTACTTCAAGAGCGTATATTCCTACTTACTGAGTGTCTCATGGGACATCTCATGCGATGCCTTATGGACCTTATTATGGGACACAGTATGGACAGGGTTCTTCACCTTATGGGTGCGGGTATCAACAACCTACTTACTCTCCAAATTATGGCTTTGTAGCTCCAAATAGTCAAGGTATACCACACTATGGTGTTTCCATGCCACCCTATACGGGTCAAACGGGAGGAGGGCACTATGGCCAAGGCCATGGTGGTTATGGTAATCACACCTATGTGAATTAGAACTATCAGGGAGCGGTCCATCGACCTACTCATCTTAGGCTCCCTTTCCTCACAACACTAAATCTTCCTAACTTGTCGAGATTAACAAACGATCGCTTAGCTCATGACCCAGATTGGCCGGCTGTCCCTACTAAGCTTCCCTCGGACATACCCAAGTTCGAGGGAAAACCGAGAGATGATTCAAGAGAACATGTTACTACCTTTCACCTATGGTGCTCTTCAAATTCCTTACACCAAAATTCGATCTATTTAAGGGTGTTTCAATGCACCTTTATAGGGCCTGCCGTGAAATGGTATATAGAGCTACCTAGGGGGGCATTCGCTTTGTTCGATGACCTAGCGATGACTTTTCTTAACCATTTCTAGCTACCCGTGCGTTATGACGTTGGTATAGAACTCTTGTCGACATTTCGGCAGGATAAAGCCACACATATCTCGGACCATATCCAAGAGTGGCGTAGACGGAAGAGGTTAGCCTTTATACCGTCGAAATTCATCCTCAAATGGTTCCTTAAGTCATTATTTCCTTATATAGCGAAGGATGTTTCTACATCCAGAGTGAAAAATGAGGAACAAGCCATTTTTAGGACGTAGGAACTGGATTTGATTTATGCTCAATCTAGCTTGTTATATGAGATCATTCCCAATGCTCCGCGTTCTAGTTTTGACCCCAAAGTTAAACCTGGACCACATGCTGATGGCATTGTTGGTTGTGTGAGTGCTTTCAATCAACCAATCAACCACGGCTTCGTCTCAACACACCCAAGCGGCGAGTGTGCTTTCGATGCAATCGTCGGACTAGAAGGGTAGCCAGCAAACCGGAAGGAATAAAAAAAAAGGTAAGAACAATCGTAAGGGTGGGAATAGGAATGAAAATGCTAATAATAATGACAAGAACACCCGTAATGATGGGGGGGACAAGCCATGGCTTTGTCTCAACACACCCAAGCGGCGAGTGTGCTTTTGGTGCAATCGTCGGACTAGAAGGGTAGCCAGCAACCCGGAAGGAATAAGAAAAAAGGTAAGAACAATTGTAAGGGTGGGAATAGGAATGAAAATGATAATAATAATGACAAGAACACCCGTAATGATGGGGGGGACAAGCAAGCTAAACGTAAGGTTAAATTTCCTTGCAAGTTGTGTAAGGAAGATCGCCTCACTTACTTGTGCCCTTGGATTGATGAAGCCACGAGATTCTTAGCGCAGGGCCCAGCTGTGCTGACTAACCCTTTACCTCACAATAAAAACATGAACTTGAGGACCCATGATCATTCTGGTGGTGATCAAGATCCACCGAAGGGTAGTGGTCGTGGTTCCATTAACATGGTATGCGTTGTAAAAGTTGTAACCCGTGTGAAGGATTATGGTTCGTCACAACCCAACCTAGGAAAGGAACCTGATCCACTAGGGACTCCTTTGCGTATTGAAAAACTTGTGGATAACCCTGAAGTTGCACCTCTCATTCCTAAGGGAGTCCTTAAGCATTTGGGGCACAATCCTAATGCTCGAGCCGCCTAGAACTATTCTGTTGTCGAGCATTTGGGCCACACTCCTTATGCGATGTCTACACTAGAAGTAATTCAGAGTTGTCCTTCACAAAGGAAGGCTTTGCTTTCTGCCCTTGGTGTGAATGATGATAATTCTTTCTCTGTGATTAAATTTGAAACCGCAGGACTTCAGCCTCGCTTGCCTTACTATGTGTCTCTTTTGATTCATGTAGAATGTCTCAACATGACCATCAAGCGCACTATTATTGACGAAGGTGCTGCTGCTTCTGTGATGTCTTTATCGTGTTGAAAGGGTTTAGGTTCCCCTAAGTTGTCTAAATATATGACCATGTTAACTACATTTAATGGGAGATCGTTTAGGCCGCATGGGATCCTTCCTTCCCTTAAGGTATGTTTGGGAGGGAAGACCATTGTGATAGAGGTTGTGGTGGTTGATGTGCCCCTCGACTACAATCTCTTGCTGGGTAGGAATTGGATGTACAGTATGCAAGCCGTAGCTTCTTCAGTATTTCGCGTTGTATGCTTTCCATTTAACGGGAAGATAGTTACGATTGATCAAATGTCATTCAAGAATCCATCAGTTACCGCATCTTTGGGAGCTTTGATCTCGATTGTAGAGCACTCTCAGCTGGCAACTAGGAGTGTGGGTGTGGGCATGTATCCATCCATCATGGAAAGTTTTAGTTGTCCTGCACTTATCCTTATGATAGGGTCTAGTTCCGGCGAGGCTTCGACATTTGTGAGATAGGTGTATTTTTGCACAAGTCATATGGAATATCCTTGGATTATTCCTACAACGAATAATTCGAGTGAGCCCATCATGATGGACATGCCGTTTCCTGCAACTATGGTAGCTTATCAAGCTAATCTTGAGTGTGTTACAGAGCCTAGTCCTTCCTCTTCATGGATGGAGGAGGAGGACCCATATGTGGTGCCTGCATGGGCAGTATAGTATTCTCATGCACACGATTTCCTTGATAGTGTTTTTCCTTCAGACGAAGCGATTATTGAGGCCATGTCGGGAGTTGAGCCATGATGGGAAGAGCTCCATCATAGATCTTACTTTCTTCCTAAGCTTGACCACTTGGAGCATGAGTACTTTAGGGAGGTTCTTAGTGAGAGAATTGGTAGTCCCATGGTTCCATTAAGCTCTCCTGGTATGATGGCTGATGGGAACATGACAAATATATCTCCAATGATTCCTATCAATATCTCTCACGATCCTGGAAAGATAGAGAATGCCTATATTGGGGTAGAATGTTCCCATGCTGAGATTCAAGAATACACCAAGCTGTTTAAATAATTTCGTGATATATTTTCTTGGTCTTATGATGAAATGCCAGGTATCGACCCTCGTATTGTTGAACATGAGATTAAGACTTATCCCAACGCTAAGCCTGTTCGACAATGCTTGCATTCAGTGAATCCTAGGAAAGCACCTGCGATTAAGGCAGAGATAGAAAAACTGTTGAAAGCTGGTTTTATCTATCCTGTTCTCTTGATGGAGTGGGTTTCAAACCCTGTTCCAGTTGATAAGAAGCAGGGAGCAATTTGCATATTTAGTGATTTCTGTGATTTGAATCGTGCCTATCCTAAGGATAATTTCCCCACACCATTTATTGATCATATTTTGGATGAGTGTGTGGGTAGCAAGGTTTTTTCCTTTATGGATGGATTTTCCAGATACAAGCAGATACAAATTAAACCTGAGGACCAACATAAGATTGCATTTATTTGTCCTTGGGGAACTTTTGCATATCGAAAAATTCCTTTTGGCCTTAAGAACGCTGGAGCTACTTTTTAGTGGGCTATGACCTTGATCTTCCACAATCTCAAATCGATTATCGAAGTATTTTTGGATGACCTTGCTGCTCATTCTCGTATGAGAATGCGTCATTCCTATAATTTGAGATTGGTATTCGAAAGGTGCTGCCATTATTTGGTCAGGTTAAATCCTCACAAGTGCATCTTTTGTGTGAATTCAGGTCGCATATTAGGATTCATTGTTTCTAAAGAGGGTATAAGAGTTGACCCTTTGAAGGTTGAGGCAATACTTCAGTTGTCTCCCCCGAAAAAAATTCATCATCTTCAATGTTTGCAAGGCATGGAAAACTTCTTACAAATATTCGTTGTCAATTTTGCCAATTTGACTAGAGCCTTCATGTGTCTTTTGAAAAAGGACACCACCTTTTGTTGGGATGAGTGAGCCTGGGATTCCTTTGATGTGCTCAAGCAAGCCCTAGCATCGGCCCTGGTGATTATTCCCCCAGACTATAGCCGTGATTTTCTACTTTATGTGGCCATGTCCATGGAGATGATTGGTATGGTTTTGGTTCAAGAGGATGAGGAGCTCCAAGAGCATGTCATATACTATCTGAGTTAGAATCTTATTGACGCAGAGATCCATTATTCCCATGTTGAGAAGCTTTCCTTAGCCACCGTACATGCGGTTCAATGGTTGAGACATTATATTCTCCTTCGCCAGACCTTGGTTGTAGCCCATGTCATTTTGTTTCAATTCGTGCTCACTCGAAGGATGACTGGGGGAAAATATAATAAATGGATTTTCAGCTTGCAAGAATTCGATCTCGAGTTTGTTTCGGAAAAATCAAAGAAATTGTTAATTTTTGCGGAGCTTATATCGGATTTCCCAAGCGAGGATGAGGAGTTGATTTGTGAAGATACATTTATCGATGAGCACATATTCTTAATCTCAACTTTAGACCCATGGTATGGGGATATTATTATATATTTACAAACATTGAAGGTCCCTACTCACCTCTCATGGGATGAACGATGACAGTTACGTCATGTGTCTAAGAATTACCTCATAGTGGATAACACTTTGTACTGCTATGGGGTAGATTCCATTTTACGTTGTTGTTTAACTCATGAAGAGGATGAGGTAGTGCTGAATGATTGCCATAGAGGGGTGTGTGTTGGTAATTTATCTAGGCTTTCTACATCCCAAAAAATCTTAAGAGCAGGTTATTTCTGGCCGTTGATCTTTAAGGATTGTGTAGATGTGGTCAATTAGTGCCACCCTTGCCAGGTGTTTGCATGTAATATGCACTTGAAACCTACCCTATTACATCCCATCATCTTCGCCGGTCCCTTCACTAAGGGGGGCCTTGATTTTATGGATTGCAACCCAGCTTTAGCTGGGGGGAATCATCACATCATAGTGGCTGTTGATTACTTCATGAAATGGGCTGAGGCTATCCCTACAACTGAATCCGATGGCGAGACAGCCGCGCACTTCGTATTCAACCAGATTATTACTCGGTTCAGGATTCCGAAAGAGCTTGTCATTGACCATGGCTCGTGCTTTCAGAATCGTATGATGGAAGAGTTGGCATCAAAGTTAGGGTACAAACAAGATCATTTCTCCTCTTACTACCCTTAAGCTAATGGACAGGTAGAAGCAGTGAACAAATCACTCAAATCCATTCTCCAACGAACCATTGCACAAAGCTAGAATAATTGGCACATTATGTTATATCCTGCTTTGTGGGCATATATAACCGCTGTTAAGACTACCACGGGTTTTTCTCCATATAAAATTGTACATGGAGTGGAGTCGGTATTGCCGGTTGAGTGCGATATTCCTTCTTTGAAGCTAGCATAGAGCTCTTACAAGACACTTCACCATTGGAGGAGTGTTTGGTCCACCTTGAGCAACTTGATGAGCAGCGACAAGATTCCTTGGCGGATCTTGAAGTAAATAAGTGTCGTGTAAAGGACCAGTATGATAAGTCTGTCCGTCCAAGGAGGTTTAGTGAGGGAGACTTGGTCCTTTTGTGGGATCAACCGAAAGAACCCTTGGGGGTAGGAAAGTTTAACCCCATGTGGCGTGGTCCTTACGTCGTCAAACATGTGTTAGAGAAGGGCACTTATGAGTTAGGGGATTATGAGGGAATGGCCTTGGCAGAGCCTAGAAATGGGCTCTATCTCAAAAAGTACTATGCATGATTTTCAGCCAAGGCTGGTTATTGTATATTATTGTACAGTTTTGCATAGGTAGGTCTTTTTCTTATGGTGATCAGGTTTGTGATTAGTTTCTGTTTCTTTTGGCAG
Organism: Pseudotsuga menziesii; assembly: GCA_001517045.1. NCBI lineage: Eukaryota > Viridiplantae > Streptophyta > Pinopsida > Pinales > Pinaceae > Pseudotsuga > Pseudotsuga menziesii. The sequence goes on along the minus strand of LPNX010980589.1, from coordinate 467,546 downwards.
ATGTCAATGGAATCTTCCACCTTCATAGGCTTCACAGATGGTGTGAGCCGTCACACTCAACACTCAGCCTCTGCTGCTTGGGTGATTTATACTCCTATGGGTCGGGTATTGTCTTAAGGAGGCATATGTTTACGGCTATATTCAAACAATGATACTGAATATAGTGCTGTTATTGAGCTTCTACAGGATGCCATTTCACATGGTATTCTCTCTCTTGAGGTATGAATTAATTCGAAATTAGTAGTGTCATAGCTTAATGGTTTGTACCATGTTAGAGATCCGACATTATTAAGAATATTCTTATGTGTGAGATTATTCGAACGACAATTTGACAATATAACATACATACATATTCCAAGAATTAATAATCAAGTTGCTGACTCATATGCTAACTATGTGTTAGATTGGCATTTGTTTCATAGATAATAAGCTCATCACAAATATAAATTTTTACACATGTAAATAAATAAATAGATCATCACAAAAGTTTTATAAACATCCAAAATGTGGTAATACATAGTGTCATAATACAAAAATGGGGCTCTCGAGCCACCAAAATATAATACACGGTAGTACAAAATGTATCACTCCCGGGTATCTAAGCCTGTGCAGGACGAGGGGGGTTTTGATCATGGAATGTCACTACGGCTCTAGCTAGCCATCAAAATAGCCGCACCCATGCTCATGGTACACCAAACACCTGGCACTGCATGGCCTCAGGAAAGTCCTCGACTTGCGCCATGGGTAGTCTGTGTGTCAATCTAACGAAGTTGGTATGAATTCTTTGGAGCGTCCGCTCCGCATCCACACCCGTGATATCATCTCCTCTTCCCCTTCGTCTATGACAAGGGAATCCTTTAGGCCATCATGGTCCCACATTTGCATGCATATGGTAGATGTCACTATGTATTGTTACGCAAAAACATGTCTTTTGATTCCACATAATCAGAAAACACAAAAAAATTAAATAACACAAAAAATTTTAAAAGAGGGTCGAGATTTGTTACCTATGTCACCGTATGCTGATCCTCGTGGTAGCGGCATGTCCGGGTCTCCCCGGAAATCTATCCCTGCATAGGGGTAGTCATCGATGGCAACTATCTATCATCGCCACCACGGAAAGAAATCAGCTAGATAGGGGTTGGACACCCTACCTCCACCCATTCTGCGCATCACATCCACCCAATGCCATTGGGTTGGATCTCAAACCCCGTGTAGAGGAACGTCAACTCTAGGGCTCAATCCTAGAACACACTCAAAGAAAAATGTGCTTAGTATGCAGCTCAAACCGAAGTTTCACACTCTGCCCATCTTGCACTCACTGAGTTGGTGTTTCATGTTTCCCAGTAGCGTAGTGCTCCAATCATATACCGTGGGTGTCATGCACTCCACTGCATAGAACATCAGAGGCCGCGAGGCCTGGTGGAGTGAAGCCAAGCCTGCTATCCTACCTAGTGTCAGTAGGATGCCCTTTAGGCCCAGCACCTGTCTGGAGTTAGTTGGGATCTGGCTCCCCACCTTCTCCATGTCTGGATAGTAGTACACCGCAATGTACTCATCTATAGTCAGGACACCTCCGGGCCTGCGAGAACGTAGGTTCACCACTTCCCCCCATCGAGAAAGTCCTGTAATAAAGTATATGTCCTCCACTTCTATGGTGAGGGACATCCTGTCTATCTGGAATGACTCTAAGTCTGGATCCTAGTAGTCCACTAACATCTGCAATAGTCCTGGTTTGGCTCTTAAGCCACCAAGACACCAAAATTTGTAAATCCCACATGCACATAACACTTGTTGAGCCATTAGATCTGCCCTTACTGCCTCTTCTACATCACCATGTTCACGTTCTCTCCATTCTAGGACCATCCTGCAAATAAAATTTGAATTTTGTCCATTAGAATACTTAAAAAACATTGAGCACATCCCCATACGCGACTGTTTGACAAACAACCACGTATGTACATGAATTTGGGGGCATTTTCTTTGTATATGCAGCCCTATACACGGAAAAACCCTCGATTTCCATGTGGGCCATGGCACGTATCTTAAAATGGCCTAGAAACCCAAATACACCATGGAATTTGACAAAATTTGTATCAAAACGAAAGAGTATAGCATGGGTAAGTACCTGGAAAAAATGGTAGTGGATTCTGTTGGATGGATCTCCTGGAATTCGCTGTTGAAGTTCTGAGCTCAAATGGGTAAAAATTTCAAATGTTTTATAATGTTTTGAATTTTTTACTATTTATAAAAAAATTTTAAATTTTTGAAATTTTTTACCCCATTTCCTATAGTTTGGACCGTTTCTAATCCTTTTGGACCATTTTTGGACTAATTTATGATGTAGGAGACCTTTTTGAGTGCCGTTTCAGCCATTGGATTGACCCGTTCGTGCTGATTTCAGGTATCATGTTTAAACTGGCATATAGGTTAGGTTTCATCACCGTTTTCATTTTGCATGACCATATGACCATTTCATTATAGCCTTAGGTACAAACCCACTCTATTATGTCACCAAACCTTCTTACTGTTTTAGAAGTGGCATGATATGAGTGGTAGAGCTCGACCTTACATGGGTACCCTAGTTAGCGCCTTATTTTCATTTGGTTCCCATGCTGACATTTTGTCCCTTAGGGTGTGGGAGTCCATTGTATAGTATTGTCATGACATTTCACAAGAGCCTCATACTCCTCTTGATCTTTTGCTGGCCTATTTCCCTCAGGACTCCCTTATATCAAGTTGTAATTGCATTATCATGAGCTTTGGCTGCCTTATTGAGCCTTATGCCGGCTTCCCTGACATTGAGTTTCAACCATATAGCCTGAGCTTTTCTCATGTCTAGCCATGCAGAGCCATTTTACATATCCTTTGTAGCTTGATTCCCTATTTTTACCAAGAGGGGACTTTCCCCCGAGTATCACTATCCTACACATGTATCCTTGCATTGAGCATAGGTATGTTCCACTGCTTAGAACTAGTTTGTTTTCCCATATGACACTTGTCTCCTCCTAGTCTGTAACTATAAAGCCATTTTATTCTTTTTCAATCTTTTTAAATATGTGAAAAAGTCCAAAAAAATAAAAAACCAAAAAGCCGGACAAGGAAAGATGTTATCTTTTGGCAGCTGTCGAGTTGTGTCTCCTTCAAATAGAGCACTGTATATCACATCCGTTGGTTGGGTTTATAGTTTGAATTTAGGAGCTGTACTCATTTGTCTGAGTTTATCTCCATCGACTGGTTAAGCTTCTAGTCCCCATGGAGCCTCTGTCGATGGCTCCTGTGTCACAGAGATATCCCAGTTTTACATATCGAGTCTATGCTACCTTTATTCAGTCACCATTCACCGTTATGCTCTTGTTCGAAGGAAGTTGAAACCTGAGTCGGCCATTCCTCAGTTATCTTGACTTTGCATGACGGCCATTCCTGGTACAGTTACTGGTTTGTGCACCTTATGATCGAGTCCTTCCACATTATATAGCTTTGCTGAGTACCTCATGTTGGATGATGGGGGATGCCTTAATTTTGTCCTTCCAACATATTTCATCCCATCGACTTTAGATCATTTATTCTGGGATTGGAATCTAGAGTCATTTTTGAGTGCCTTGAGACTTGAAGTCATCAGTGGCAGGTTCTCTCACCATCGACATTTTTTGGGAATACATCAATGTCCCCTGATCAATGGATCCTCTCAAGTGTTCAAACTCAACACATTTATTCACACTTGTTAGTTTGCACTCTAGTACCTTGATTCTGATTTTCATTATCGGTGGGTGATTCTGCATCTGTTAATGGTATACATCAATGACTGGTAATCAAATGATGGACTACTATGTTTGACCTTGACATCTCTATTCACATAGTAGGACTTGTACTCGTAGTAGTTTGTGTAGAAGATCTTCCAGATTGGTGGCATCTCTTATATGGTACCTCCTTGATCATGCCAGTGTTCATGAGATTTCAGCTCTAGTGACTTGATTCCAGTATATGTTAGACATTTCCAGCTATTATGGATATCTTGATCCATTTTATATCTTCAGCCATTATGGAGATCATGATCCTTTGTATATCTTCATCATGGAGATTCTGATCTATGTATATTGTACGTGGCGATGACCACTTATGTGATATTTTGTATCATGCCTATTCATGGCCATTGTACTCTTATGTATCCGAGACTGCTATATGTATTTGCAATTATGTGCAGATTTGTATCATTGTACTATGTTGATTGGGTGGCTGGTATTCCATTTGGGATCCTTCATCACTCCACTTCTAGAATGGACTTATAATGTATTTCAGCCATCGTATGACCCCTCTGACCTCACACATTAGGGGGCATCTGTTATAGCTGATTTTACCACACCAGGTGAATCACACTTGTATGGTCTTCCCCTATCCCTCTGCAGACTCCTTAGACCCCTTGGACCATTTTTTGTCCTTTGATGTTTCCTAGACCATCCCTTTAAACATGTGAAAATTGCTATACGCGACTTTTAAACCCCTAATCGCGTATATACGTAGGTTTGACCCCTAAAACCGCGTACATCGGGATGTGTACAAAATCCAAATCCTTTTGGAGTTTTCCTTGGCATGGATCTGAATCACTTGCCTCCTGGCCTTCCATATGCCTTGAGATCGCTCGGATTCAACCTTTCATTACCCCTTTGAAAATCTATATAAGGAACTCTTTGGATACATTGAAGGCATAAGAGAATTGAGAGAAAAGAAACTATAGTCCATTGTTGTTGGAACTTGTGCTTGAGTCTACATCCCTTTGTCCCTTGGAGCACTTTGGTGTTCTTCCCAAGCTTGCCTTTTGCTTGTGAGCTTGCTATCGAGAGATGGAGGATTGAGGTGGTGGAGGCCCAAGTGAGGGATTCAGTTTCTCCGATTCGCAGACGTGCCGACAGAGGTTGTATCCATTGTAATCTCTGATTTTATATTAATAGAAATATCTTTTCTTGTCCAATAATGTATGTTTGAATGAATATTGTATCCATGGATGATTTCAAATGCTTATACATTGTTGATTATATATGCTAGAATAGATCTAACACCCATATATATAGTATTCTTGTCTTGTTTACTTGTTGTTGAGGAAGTGATTCATCAATTCAAGATGAAGTTGGAAAGCTCAACGGGGATCTAATTCAACCGTCCGGAATAAGGTACGAGGTTTGATCCTTTAGTGTTAGATATTTAATTTCTTTCATATTGGAAAGGATTGATTTCTCGAGTCAAGCTATCTTTTGTGGTACCCCAAGCCATAGGAATTTCTCTCCGTAACACTTATACTCTTTTTAATTCGATTTTTGAAAATGGTCTTGTCATTTCATTTTCTACTTTTTGTTTTGAGATTAGTGCATTAGGTCTCTTTTACCTTGGTGCTTTGCTTGGCTGTTGTTTGTGAGTGGCTATAGATTCTAAGGGATGTAGAGTCATAGTTTTGCTTTTTATCTCATTTAATTCAAAAGTACAAAAAACAATTTTCTTTTTGCATGGTTATGCATTGTTTGCATTTTGCATTAGCATGGTACTTGCATTAGGTTTGCTTGGTGAATCTTAATCATATTTTCATATACGAAAGACTACATTTACATTCAAAGGAAAATTTTTTCACTTCATGTAGTAGCATACTCTATTTTTCATTCTACACAGTTTATTTGCATTGATTGTTAGGTGTGCATTTTACTTCTTGTTGTGTCATAACATCATTAGTTACACATCCATTTACCCTTTGATAAATAAAGCCAATTAAAATTAACACATAATAAAATGAATTACACTCTTTTCTTTTCTAGGGTGCATCAACAAGATTAGATTTTAGGGTCTTGGAATAGTTCGTTATGAGTTAATTCTCCAAGACCACTAAACAAAACAACTAGGTGTTTGTCTAGGTAAGAGTGTGAAATCCTTTATATAATTAGTGTTTCTCAGGATCCTCCTTTTACAAGGGATTTAAGAACGAGGTAGTGTGAGAAATTATGATTGGGATGACTCCTGATTGTGATTGATTAGCATTGGAGATATTTCAAGGATTGTATTTGTATATGGGGGCCTTTGAGGTATTGGCTAGTGCGTCCCTCGGGTACTAGTTGTGCTTTCAGGATTTGGGCTTTGTTACCCTGCCCATATGGTTAATCCCTCCCGTGACTGTCTGCTTGACCATTGATTATATTGAGGTGACCTTAGTTTCCTTACCTAGGTTATCGAGGGGGTATTTGCAGAGGTTATTCTTTAGGTGTCCTAGCCAGGTAGGGGTCAAACAGTACAGTCGCTATATGCGTTGAAACTAAGGGCCACTATAATTAGTTACAAACCGCTTGTTGTGTATGGGAGTCTTAAACCTCTCCTAGGCGAGACATACCTGGTTCATTTGGGAGCTCAGATATCCTACCCTTGGTTTGCTTGTGATTTGGATTTACATTTTTAGGTGTATGCTCTGTGCATGCTAGTTTTCCTAGGGTTTGCGTAATTAGATTGAGTCTTTTTATTTTTTGAGTCAATATGGATTCGGGCATGGCACCCCACCATTCTCATTGTTTAGCATGACTTCTGCCTTCCACGACTCCTCCTCCTTTGTTAGAGAGAACTAGACAGTCTGGATGGACTACTTCTCACTTTGATTCACACACCATGGGAGATCACGAGGATGAGACTCTAGAGATGTTCTCTCCACCTCATGAGGTTGGGGAGGAAGATCCTACTAGCACATATGATCCACCACATGAACAACCCTCGTGATCTGGTTATAATCCCTCATTCACAGGTCGCTGGTATTGGTTTTTGGGTGACGAGATTCACTATGAACCCAAAAGCACTAATTATGTTAGACATGGCTTACTTGATATCCCTTAGTCTAATCTGGCATATCATGTTGAGTCAAAATTTGACCCTGGCACTACGCCTAGGGGCACTCCCATTCCTTTCCATACGGAGAGGTTTGGGGGCACTAGTCACATTGCACCTTCCATCCCTGTGGTGGAGGCATCTTCACATGCTCCTCCTAGGCCTAGTGTGAGTAATCCTATTCAGATACTAGGATCAAGATGAGTGATCATTGGGAGCACCACTTACATTCCTTCACATGTCCCATCATCTTTGAACACCATTCCTTCGAATTATTTTGTGACGACCCATCATCCCCCTAACTCACGTGGGCCTTCAGGCCGTAATGTTGCTACTAGACATGTTCATTCTGTGACTGCTAACATGATAGTATCTCAGAGCCAAGTACCCCTTGTTGTGTCAGTAGGTCATGTACCTATTTTTGGATCATCTCATGTTCTATCTCATGGAGCTCCCCATATACCTAACTATGGACCATCTCATGGTACATCCCATGGAACACCTTATGGAGCTTCTCATGGATAGTCTTCTGGACCACAGTATGTACAAAACTATTAATCGTATGGGTACGAGTATCAACAACACGTTTACTCTTCTAATTATGGATTTGTAGCACCTCCTAATCAAGGTACCCCACATCATAATGCTTCCATGCAGCCCTTCATGGGTCAAATGGGAGAAGGTTATTATCCTATTGGCCAAGGCCATGGTCTGTATAGCAATCAACCTTATATCAATCGACACTACCAGGGAGCGTGAAATCGACCAGCTCAACCTAGGCTCCCTTTCCTTGCAACATTGAACTTACCCGATTTGTCGAGATTGATGAATGATCTTGTGGCTCATGATATAGCATGGTTGAAAGTCCCTACCAAGCTTCCTTCGGACATTCCCAAGTTCGAAGGTAAGACTGGTGATGATCTTGGTGAGCATGTCACCACTTTCCACCTTTGGTGTTTTTCCAATTCCTTACATGATGATTCTATCCATTTGAGGCTATTTCAGCACAACCTCATGGGTCCTGCAGTGAAATGGTACATAGAGTTACCCGGGGGGGTTATACTACGTTTGATGACATTGCCATGATCTTTCTTAATCATTTCCAGCTACCCGTATGTTACGACGTCGGTACCAAACTCTTGTCGACCTTTCGACAAGACAAAGCCATGTATATTTTGGATCATATTCAAGAGTGGCATAGATGGAAACGTTTAATTAAATCCTTTATACCACCAGAGTTTCTTTTAGAATGGTTCCTCAATTCGTTGTTACCTTACATTGTGAAGGATGTTTCTACATATGGAGTTTAAAATGAGGACCAAGCTATCTTTAGGGCTGAAGAGTTGGATTTGATCTATGCTCAATCTGTACTCTTGTATGAGATTATTCTGAATGCTCCAAGATCCAATTTTGACCCCAAGATCAAGCCTGGGCCACATGCTGATGGTATTGTTGGCTCTACAAGTACCAAACCTGCGGGCTTGGTTACGAAACAATTGAGCCAGTTATCGATTAACCAGTCTACGTTGGGATAAGCAATGGCTTCGTCTCAAACTACCAAATCAACGAGTATACTCTCTGTGAAATTGTTGAAACTGAAAGGAAACCAGCAGCCTGGAAAGAATAAGAAAAAAGGAAAAAATAATCATAAGGGTGGGAATAAGAATGAAAAATGCTAATAATAATGACAAGAACACTAATAGTGTTGGGGGGGACAAGCAGCCTAAACAGAAGGTGAATTTTCCTTGTAAGTTGTGTAAAGATGATCACCTCACTCACTTGTGCCCTTGTATGGAGGATGCCTTGAAGTTCATAGCACAGGGCCTAGCTCTGTTTACTAATCCTTTATCCAAAAATCAAAATATGAACTTGAGGATCGTTGATCCTATTTTTGCATATGGTGGAACTCAAAACCCGTCAGAGGCCACTAGTGGTTAGGGTTTCATCAACATGGTGTGCACTGCTAAAGTTGGACTCGTGCGAAATATTATGGTTTGTCACAACTAGACCTTGGGAAAGAACCTGCTCCACCCGAGAGCCCTTTGTGAATCGAAAAGCCTACGGATAAACTTGAAGCTCCACCTCACATTCCTAAGGGAGTATTAAAGTGTTTGGGGCAGAAAGGCTAATTCCCAAGCCATCTAGAATTCAGTTGTTGAGGATTTGGGCCAGACTCCTTGTGTGATGTCGGCGTTAGAAGTGCTTCAGATTTGTCCTCTGTAGAGGAAAGCCTTGTTGTCTGCTCTTGGAGTTAGTGACGATAGCTCTTCTTCTATTATCAAATTTGAAACCATGGGAGTACAGGCTCTCTTACCTTACTACATTTTTCTTTTGATTCATGTAGGGTGTCTTAACAACACTGTCATGCGTACTGTCATTGATGAAGGCGCTATTGCTTCCATGATGTCTTTGTCTTTTTGGAAGGGCTTAGGTTCTCTCGCATTGTCTCAATCTGCCATCATGTAGATGGCTTTCGATGGTAGATCGTTTCAAACACACATAATTATTCCTTCTCTAGAGGTCCAATTGGCAGGGAAGACCATCGTGATCGAGGTCAAGGTGGTTGATGTGCCCTTTGAGGTGTTGGGTATGAATTGGATGTATAGTATGCAAGCCATAGCTTCTTCCCTATTTCGAGTGATATGCTTTCCGTTTAATGGGAAGATTGTTACGATTGATCAAAAGTCATTCCATAATCTGAGTGTCAATGTATCATTAGGAGCTTCTATCTTTATTATCGATCATTCTTAGCCAGCAACTGGGAGTGTGGGCATAGGTATCTATCCTTCTCTTATGGGAACCTTTAGTTTTCCTGCGCCCATTCTTATTATTGGGTCTAGTTTTCATGGGGCTTCATTTGCGTCAAATTTGGTGTCTTTTCGCACTACCCATATGAAATATCCTTGGATTCTTCCTTCACCAAGTACTTCAAGTGTTCCTGTCGAGACAGATGTGCCATTGCTTATAACGATCGTGGCATATCAAGCGAATCTTGACCGGGTTGTAGAGCCTGGTATTTCCTCTTTGCGGATGGAGGAGGAGGACCCATATGTGCTGCCTGCATGGGAAGTAGAGTCATCTCACTTACATGATTTCCTCGATGATGTTTTTCCATCAAATGAAGCTATTCTGGAGGCCATGTCTGGGGTTGAGAAACCTTGGGAAGAGTTGCATCATCGATCGTATTTTCTTCCTAAGCTCGATCATATGGAGTGTGATGACTTTATGGAGATTCTTAGCGGGAATATTGGTAGCCCCGTGGTTCCATTAAGCTCTCCTGATTAGATGGATTATGGGAACATGGCTAATTTGTCACCAACAATTCCTATCAATATTTCTCGTGATCCTAGAAAGGTTGAGGATGTCTACATTGGGGCGTATTGTTGCCCTGATGAGATTAAGGAGTATACCGAGCTGTTTAAAGAGTTTCATGAAATTTTTTCTTGGTCATACGAAGAAATGCTAGGTATAGACCCTTGTATTGTCGAACATGAGATCAAGACCTACCCGGATGCAAAACTGGTTCGACAACGTTTGCGTGTTGTGAATCCTAGAAAAGCAGTTGCCATTAAAGCTAAGATAGAGAAAATGTTGAAAGCTGGTTTTATCTATCCCATTCCCTTAATGGAGTGGGTTTCAAATCTCGTTCTGGTGGATAAGAAGCAAGGAGCGATCCGAATATGTATTGATTTCTGTGACTTAAATCGATCCCTTCCCAAGGATAATTTCCCCACACCATTTATTGACCAAATTTTGGATGAATGTGTGGAAAGTGAGGTATTTTCCTTTATGTATAGTTTTTCTAGGTATAATCAGATTCAAATTAAGCCCAAGGATCAACACAAAACTGCATTTTTTTTTCCTTGGGGTACTTTTGCATATCGAAAGATGCCCTTCGGCCTAAAAAATTCCGGAGCTACATTTCAGCGGGATATGACCTTAATATTTCATGATCTTAAAACGATTATCGAAGTATATTTTGATGATCTCGTTGCTGACTCTTGTTTGAGAGTGCATCATCCATATCATTTCAGATTAGTGTTCGAAAGATGCTGCCATTATCAAGTTCGTTTAAATCCTCATAAGTGCGTCTTTTGCATGACAGTTGGTCGTTTACTAGGATTCATTGTATCTAAGGAGGGTATTAGAGTCGATCCCTTAAAGGTTGAGGCAATACTTTAATAGTCTCCCTCGAGTAATATTAGACACCTTCAATGTTTGCAAGGCATGGAGAACTTCTTGCGAAGATTCGTGGTTAATTTTTCCAACTTGACTAAAGGATTTACGCGTCTTTTGAAGAAAGTCACCCCTTTTTACTTGGATGAGCAAGCCCAGGAGTCTTTTGATGCTCTTAAGTGAGCCTTAGCAATGGCCCCTGTGTTTAGTCCACCAGACTATAGCCGTGATTTCTCGATTTATGTGGTCTCGTCTCAGAATACTGTTGGTATCATTTTGGTTTAGGAGGATGAGGAGCTCCATGAGCATGTCATATATTATTTGATTCAAAACCTTATAGATGCAGAACTTAACTATTCCCATGTGGAGAATCTAGCCTTGATCACCGTTCATGCGGTTCATCATTTGAGACATTACATTCTCCTTCGCCAAAATTTGGTCGTAGCTCAAATTAATCCATTTCAGTTTGTCCTCACCAGAGGTATGATTGGGGGAAAATATAATAAATGGATTGTCATTTTGCAAGAGTTTGATCTCAAATTCGTTTCGACAAAATCAAAGAAATCGTTAATCTTTGCGGAGCTTATATCTGATTTTCCAAATTTGGAGGAGGAATAGGTTTATGAGGATTCTTTTGTTGATGATTATATATTCCTTAGTGGCTCTATAGGTTAACAAGTGTTGTGTTAAGTTCCAATATGATAAGTCTTTTCATTCGAGGAAGTTTAGTGAAGGTGACTTGGTCCTTTTGTGGGATCAAGCTAAATAACCTGTTGCCGTCTTTCACACACCTGGGGGGAACGTGGAAGAAATATTCAAGCCACTCGGTGTGTCCTTGGGGTCAAGTCTAGAGTCAAGGCTGTCACCTTGTTCTTGACTCCTCCGTTTAGGTAAACTCCTAACGAAGCAAAGGGGGGTAGACCCTATGAGTTACTAAGGTTGGTTACTTAGATCATGATGGTATTGAAAGAGTAAGTTTTTTAGGATTTTTGGTTTAACAATTGTAAACAACAAATAACATGATGAGATAATCACAAGTAAGCACGAAATGAAACCCAATCACACAAACATTGAAAGAAATAAACAGTTGACCAGTGTCTTAAAATGGAGTCAGAAATAATTAAGAGTGCTTGTAAGTGCTGGAGCGAATGTTGTGCAATTGAATCTTGGTACATTTCAAATTAATGTGAAAAGATGAGTGAATTAAATTAGGCGGGGGGGACTCTAGATATACCAAGGGGGTATTTGGAGTATGTCCAAAAGTAACAATTGCTACAGCTACTCGCAAGGAATGTGTGGGATGAATGGAGTCTCTAAGACTATGTTATAATACACTGGCTAGCATGTAACATAGATTGGTGCCTTGAGGTCACTATCCAGTAGTTCCCACTTCCTTTGGGTATTTTTCCACCGTTTACAGTTTAATGGAGGCGTTGGATTTTCGCCTGAGGTGGTTAATTGGGGAAAATGAATCCTAATTATTCTAGTCACTCATGTTGCTTTTGATGCAACTTGACTGATTGGATGAACCACATCCAAGTGCAGAGCATACACACTAGAATCTTGTAAATTTTAGTAAATTATTAAGATCTTGTTCTTGTTAAAAAGAAGACCCTCCAGGAATCTCTTTCGGTCCAAGTGGAACTCAATCAAAAAATAAAGGAGGGGTTAATTTTACCACTTGCATGTGAAAAATAAAAATGAAAATAGAATTAGAAATACATAACACCGGTTTTCTAATTAGTCCTACCACGATCCTCTTTCACCTTTCGGTTCAATTGGGGATTCGTAGGGTAAGTATTAGTATTAATTTGATTCAAAATATGGAATGATGAAAAATGTTATCAATGTATACAATCCTACATTATAAGACTAAACTAGAGCAAAAAAGAGAAAAAAAGCAAAAAAAATGAAATGGACGCGGATCCCCCCTGGGGGGATGGGGAGTGGGCTCGAAAGAGCCTACTCAAAGATATTCTCTTTTATTATTAAGGATTACAATAACTAGAAAACTAAATTTCACTTTGGTCCTTGTTATCTGGGATCCAAAGGCTTGCAACAAGCTTAGAACAAGCTAAAATAAAATCACAGTGGTGGGGGAAGCCTCCGGGAAGCTCTGGTTCGCGCAGAAGTTAGAAAACGAGCAGTCTCCTTCTATTTTTTGTTAAACCTGCTAAAAAATAGAGAGAAATTACAAAAATAAAATGTGCCCAAAAACACTTTAAAAGTGTTTTGGGTCACCACACTAATTACTGGAAAGAAACTAAGTTAAAAATTGTTAAAAAGGGCTAATCTAGTTTCTCAAAAAAAGGAACCAAGAAAAGCAAGCTTTCCTTGGGATCTTGGCTTGCTGTTTGGGAAGCCAATGAGATATGCAATTTCCTTGATTAATTTGAAACTTTAAAGAACAAAAAGGGAAACTACCTTATTAGCAAGCTACAATTTCCTTTATAATGCTTGCAAAAAAGAGGGTAATTTCAGCTAGATCTCTTCAAATATAACTTTGCATGCAAAAAATAACCGAGATATAAAATTAGGAAAGGATATTACTTACTAGATATATATGTGATTTTCTTAATGAGACATATCTAAGCAATAAGATTCTTAAATGGTAACCAATTTGAAGAAACTTTAAATTTTGAAGGAGGAAGAGTAAAAGAGAAGTGCTTGTTGCTGAAAATAGATATGCAAAAGAAAATTGTCAGTGAAGCACTGAGGGGCACAATCCTCGCAATATTTATTTGAAATCTAGTGGGATCAAACTTCAACCACAACTCTTCGAATCACAAAAAAATGCAAGCTAAACAACAAATCCTACAAACAAAACCATTAAATCTGAAGATACATATGAGAAGTAGATGACATAGCATGAAAAATATCTTATTTAGCTTGAGAATATTAACTCATTCAAACATATGTAGAAAAATAGGAGTAAGTAAAATTACTTACAATGATATATTCCTATGATTCCAGTAATCATTCAGGCATACAACAACTTAATGCAAAAATTGAAAAAATAGCAGTTCACCTCAAAAGCAGCATGATAATGATGATCCACACATGAAAAGTACTACATAATTTAGCCTCCAGAGCTTCTCTTTATTTCAAAAAAAAGGACGATCGATACAATATTACACAAGAGCAAACCCTTTCTTCCCAACTCTAATTAGCTTTAAGAAGAAAAAGCCTGCTTTATTTATAGCTAGACTCACCAATAGGGGTGCATGCCTGACTAAAGGAGAGACTGCAGCCGACAGAGAGTTAAGTCGAGCCTAATTTGATGATGAAGTGAGTCTAACTGTAATAGAACTACAGATTGGAGTGACACATCCCTTAGTGAACTGAACCACCCATCAAACAACTGCCAAATTGATAGACACATGTGGAGGAGAGAGAAAGGAGGGCACAACACCTAGATCTACATGAACCTATTAAGCTCCTGTTCAGCCTTGATCCCTGCCTTCAATCAATGAATGAAAACTCCCGGTCAATATGAATTTGATGAGACTGATTTCAATCAAATCGGAGAAAAATCCATTGATTTAGGAATTTGGATTTGCTCCATTATTTAATTAATTTATCAATTAAAATAATCAATATTTGATTTTTAGGGTTTTCTGACCTGAGTGATGGGAAAATCACTTAAAACTTAGGAAAAGTGGGTTTATTGGTTTACATGGTGCTCTGAGTTAGAAAATGAGCATACCCATGACTGAAACTGATTTCTAAGCCCACTTTTATTACAAAACCAATTTTTCCTTCAGACTATCAAAAATAGCCTAAGTTTTGGAAAAATTAAAACTTTAAAAAAACTTAAAAAAAAAACCTAGGGTAACTTAGACATGGTCATATGACTCGACCATAATAGGCCTAAATCCCAGGATGACCACCCCAACTTTGGAGGTATTGAGTGAAAAAATCAGAAATTATCAATCGTTTATTCAACAACCAAAAACAACCAAGGGAAAAAACACTCTGGGATGATAAGATTGACAAATAAAGTCCAAGTGACCGAGTCTTTTATAGACACTATCATGCTATAACATCTTACTACAATTCCCCTATGGGGTATGAACATGTCATATAGTACAACAAGAACTTCCCAGAAGCAATTATGAAGGTCTTTTGAAGTCTGAACATAATTAGTCTATGATGTACAAAAAAGAAATATTTTACAAGACTAATATACGAAAGAAAAAATTTCAAGGTTAGTACCATGGTAGAAAACATCTATAATACAACAATATGATAGATGAAAATTTAAAAATACAAGTAGGAAAAGGTTGAGAAATTGTCCCTGAAACCACCAATGCCAATAAAGGCATCAAACCGTCTCAACGAAGAACATCTTGAGGAAAAATCCATTCACTGGTTGGCTTAACCTTTCTCCTTCTAGGTCAGTTAGATAGAAAGAATTTGTTCCTGCGATTTCATAAACGATATATGGCCCCAACCATAAGTTATCGAAATTTCTGTGTTTCCCAGGTTTCTCCTGTCATTTCTCCCAATGCAAGACTGTGTCACCTACTTGAAAGCCTATCCATGCCAGATAGATCTATCAAAGGTTCTCTTGACTTTGTCTGAATTTATGATACTTTGGTCAAGGGAATTTCTTCTATTCTCATCTAACTCAATGAACTGGTTGATTCTGTTCTGAATGGCATCCTGATCCGAGCTAAAGGCTTGGAGAGGCTGATACACTAGAAGCTTTAAGTGGACATGTAAGGTGACATCTAGGCCATAGACAAGTTCAAAAGGGCTCCTTCTGGTTGAACTTTTCTTTGTGATTATATCGGCCCATAATGAAAAATTGATCTTGCTATCCCAAGCCTCTTTATTATCACCAACAATTTTCTTGATTATGGTCATTAATATTTTATTACTTGACTCAGCTAGACCATTTCCTTGGGGATAATAGTTGGATGAATGGGATAGGACAATTCCGTACTTGAAACAAAATGATGACATCTTAGAGTAAATGAAGCACGGGCTATTATCTGTGATGATTCTGGTTGGCACACCGAATCTTGTGATAATCTTATCTTCTAAGAAATCCATGACTACACCATCGGTTTCCTTCTTGGTGGGTATCACCTCTACCCACCCGGTGAAATAATCAGTGGTGGTGAGTATCCAAGAATAACCATTGCTTGATTTATCCTTGAAATTATCGATAAAATCAAGCCCCCATTGTTAGAAAGGGGCTTGGACTACTATTGGATTTAAAGGCAAGGCTTTCATTTGTTGATTTCCAATGAACAACTGACACTGGGGTAAAACTCTGACAGACTCGTGCACATCTGAAAAGAGGTTCAGCCAATAGTAGCCTACTCTAAGGATTTTATGGGCAGTTGTTCTTGCTGCAAAATGTCCACCACAAAATCCTGCATGGAAATCAACCATGAGTTTTTTGGACTCAGGTTCATCGACACATCTAAGTATTAAACCATTGGGGTCTCTCCAACCCAAACCATCTTTTGTTAAACAATACTTAGTTTCTTTTAACCTTAATTCTCTTCTTTTATGGCCAAGTAGGTGATCAGGGCATGTAAGGTTACAGAGGAAAAAGATGATGTCTATATACCAAGCGTGCTGCTCTAATCTCTGAAGCTTGTCTAATACACTTTGTTCTAGATCACTTTTCAAGTAGATTATTCCTAAGGATTTTTCATTTACTTTGGTCAACATCTTTTCAAGACCTTTCCCCTTAATTAACTTAGTAGGTTTTATCTCTAAATCATATTCTTGAACCTTTGAAATCCAGTTACCCCTGATTACTAAACAATCTTGTTGAGACATGATATCCTTAACAACTACATGGGGTACATACCCAATGATTTTGGAGTACCCTACATAAGTTCTGAAATGTTTAAGGGACTTAACAAGAGCATAAGCCTATTTCTCCATTGTGGTATAATTCAAATTTGCATGTTGCAAGGCTCTACTCATAAAGGCTATAGGTTGCTCTTGTCCCTCCTTATTCTTTTGAAGCAAAACACCAGCAATGGTGTCCTCTGAGGAAAAGGAAAATATCTGAAATTCCTTGGAATAATCTGGACTGATCAAGACTAGGGACTTGGATATAGCATCTTTGATAGACTTTAAAGCATCTTTCCCTTCATCCGTCCATTCAAATTTAGCATCTTTATTTAACAACTTTTGTAAGGGCTTCATTAGTTCTGCTAAATTTTTGATGAATCTCCTTATGAAATTAATCTTACCATTGAAAGAATGGAGAGATTTAATATTATGAGGCAAGGGGACTTTCTTAATGGCTTCAACTCCCTCAGGATTGAGTTTGACACCATCCTTAGCAATGATGTGTCCCAACAACTTGCCTTCATCAAACCCAAATATTAACTTGAAGGGTTTAAGGAAATACCATATTTCCGACATCTTATGAAAACCTACGTAAGATGACTTATGTGGTCAGATCTTTCTTTTGAGAAAACAATTAAGTCATCTTGATATATTTCGATTATTCTTCCTATAAGTTCTTTGAAGGAAAAATACATAGCTCTTTGGAAGGTAGAACCAACATTTAATAAGCCAAAATCCATTCTCAAAAATTTATAGGTGCCCCAAGGTGTGGTGAATGTAGTTTTATGTTGATCTTATTTACTTACCAATGCCTAGTTATACCTGGAAAATCCATCCAACATGGAAAACATTCCTGATCATGTTACTCTTTGAATTAATTCCATTCTTGAGTATTCTATGTTTGTGTCAACATTCCACTCTAGCAAGATCACAACTCCAAACTAGAGAATGCCATCACTGAAAGAATCCATGGATTCACTGGCACAAGAGAAAGACAAGTTGGTACAAATGGGTACCATCAAATCTAGTAAGGATCAAGCCCTTGCTACAGGTGTTTCGAATCCGGCCAAAGGAAAGAAGAAAGCATGATATTTAGATCATTAAGAGAAGAATAAGCAAGAGAACCCCAAATATTTAGATGGAGGTTCGAGTCCTACCAAGGAAAAGGACAAGAAGAAGCAAGAGAAGACTAAATGCACTTATTGTCACAACAGGTGGCATCCACAAAGTGCATGCATGAAAAATACCATATACATGATGGTACAACTTCTTGAGAAGAAAAACATGCCCTTTCCAGAAGATGTAAGGAACAAAGATGGTGGTTCAGGATCAGAAAACAAAGAGAGATGCCATGCTTTGGTTGGAGGTTCTTTAATCTCTTATTCATTCATCATATATTCAGGATCTTCTAGGAACATGGCTTCCATGTAAGATTCCTTCTCGTCCCTGCATCCTTATAGTGGTCCATACATTCTGATGGGTGATGAGTTAGAGATCCAAGCCAAAGGGATTGGAAGGATTGATCTTGAATATGGGTACTTCAACAATGTGTTGTTTGTACCTGATATAGAAATGAAACTACTCTCAGTGTACCAAATGACACACACTGGTGAAGCCAAGAGAGTAACATTTACTCCAAATGTACTGGATATAGAATGAATTTCTGTAGGAAAAGTTCTGCCATTGGGTTTTGTTGACCATGAATCGAGAATGTACAAATTCTCTCATTTCCTGCCCTAGTCTCAAGGGAATGCACTTCTGTCACATGCAAATGAAACAAGAAAGCTGTGGAATTAGAGATATGGACATCTTAGCTACAGGTCCCTCCAGGAATTGAGAAAAGAAGGCATGGTGGAAGGGCTTCCTCCTATCAAGTTCTCAAATGGCACATGCAAATGATGTGTAGTGAGAAATCATGCTGAGCGCAACTATGAGAAAGGGAAAGCAAGGAGAGATGTCCAAGTACTTGATTTGGTGGATTCATATCTTATGGTCCTCTTCCCACTCACTCTTATGGTAATTCAAGGTATGTGTTGACCTTCAGAGATGATTTCTCAAGGTACTACTGGTATATTTTCTCAAACTAAAATTTGAATTTTTTGAGACTCTCAAAGTTTGGAAAGCCATGGTTGAAAATGCATGTGGGAAAAAGATTAAGGTCCTTTGTACTTAAAATGGAAAGGAATATGTGAAAAATATTTTGCATCATATTTGTGAATAATGTGGCATCCAAATGCATCATTCAGTTCCCTACACACCATAACATAATGGTATTGCAGAGAGCAAGAACATCGTTCTCAAGGAGATGAAAACCTATATGATGGAAGCAAAGGATTTGACACATAAGCTATGGGGTGAAGCCATTAAATATGTTGAATATGTTAAAAATAGACATCCTCACAAATATTTGGATGTAAAAACTCCATATGAGGCTTGGTGTGGTCACAAGCCAAGTGTTTCTCATTTCACGGTCTTTAGGTCAAAGGCTTGGGCTAGGATTCCTCCAGAGAAGAGAAAGGCCTTGAAACATCAAAGAAAGGATTAAATCATGGTTGGATATGTTGAATATGCAAATTAATACAATATATTTTATCCCTCATCTCAGAATACATTCATTGAAAGGAGTGCACAGTTTGAAGAAGACCCCATCCAAGAGATCGAACTAGCGCATGGGGAATGCTCACATCCTTCACTCGATGATGATGTAAGTGATGAATACTTTTCTGATTTTTCTGATTCTGATATTGATGATGATTATGATGACATGCATTCATATCATGACTCACCCCTTCGGCCAAATTCGGATGAGAAAACCATTGAAGTAGTTGGGAACTATCTCGTGATCCACTAGATTCTAGGAAAACTAGATCTCAATTCCACAATGCCTATTCTACTTGTGAATTGAATATTACTGATAGATACTTTGGGATGGTTGGATATTATCCTCAAACATATTAGGAAGTATCACTTGGCCCAATATGGAAAACAACCATGCAAGAATATTTCAAATCATTGCAAGGTAATGAGACTTGGGAATTGGTTCCCTTTCCCTCAAAGAGGAAACTCGTGCAATCATCAAGTGGGTATATAGGAACAAAGTGGTTTCTGATGCTTCAAATATAAAGTATAAGGCCAGGTTGGTTTCTAAGGTCTTCTCTCAAGTCCGAGGAGTGGAATATACAAATACATTTGCATCAGTTGCCAAGATGGATTCTATCAGGCTAGTTTTAGGCATTGTTGCATCTAAGCGTTGGGAGTTCACCACATGGATGTGAAGAGTGAATTTATTCATGGTGACCTTCAAGAGAATATATATATGAAAAAACCTGAAGGTTTGATTGAGGATCCTTCACTTGTATTTAGGTTAAATAAGTATCTCCACGGACTCAAGCAAGCTCCTAGGGATTGGTATGCCAAGATGGACAATTTTCTGCTTTCGCTTGGCTTCGAAAGATTTAAATATGATCCCAATGTGTATTTGCAGCATGTCGGTGACTTATTGCATGTAATATTTCTGTATGTTGATGAAATTTTTATTACAGGTATTTTCACTAAATAAATTGGATCAATTAAGTCTTATTTGCACAGTGAATTCTCCATTACTGACCTTGGATTGTTGAGGCAATTTCTTGGATTGGAAATTGAGCAATATGAAGCAGGGATCGAGGTAAGAAAACAAAAGTATGATGCACACCTGTTATTGAAGTTTAAAATGGCTGAATGTAATGCAACCAAGTTCCCATTCCTTTAAATAATAAAACTAGGTGAATTTGGTGCATATTCATTAGTGGACAACTCATTGTACAAACAACTAGTTGGGAGTCTATTGTATCTTACAAAATCCTGACCTGATTTCGAATATGATGTAGGTTATGTTTATAGATATATGTAACAGCCTCATGAGATCCATTGGAAGGATTCCAAAATGACCATGCATTATGTATAAGGAACCGGACACTTCAGGGTACACTATGTTGCTAGTTCTCCACTAGAACTAGTTGGATTTACTAATTCTAATTGGGATTGAGATTCCATTGATATAAAATGAGCTCTAGGTTATGTATTCATCCTTGAACATGGTCCCATATTCATTTCAAGCAAGAAACATCAGACCATATCCCTATCTTCAGCTGAGGCCGAGTACAGAGTAGCAGTGAACGCAACTACACAATGTGTGTGGCTGCAAGGTATTCTTGGGGAACTTGGATTTGCATTTGATTCACCCATAGTCATTTGGTGTGATAATCAAAGTGAAATAAATATTTCCACTGACCCATTTCAAATACAGAGGACCAAACACATTGAGATACACATGCACTACATTAGGAGCTTGGTGCATGACTATGTGATAGCCTTGTAGTATTGCCCACCTGCAGAGAAAACCGCTGACATATTCACCAAGAGATTCATAGAGAAGACATTCACCTATATAATATCCCTTCTTGGAGTGGGTGACACATGGTGATTGATGCCATTCACTATTATATTTTTCTCCATTCACTAGTAACAACAACCACCTAGTAGCTCTAGAATTAGTAACAAGTGTTAACCCAAAAATCCCCCACTAAGCTCTCAATGGCCTACACTACCCAAGGACACCATCTCATGACCCTCATATCCCTCCATTAGACCTCCACACCCTCAAAATAGCCTAAGGATGAAGAAAAAGGGCTAAAAACCCCAAAAAGGAGCCCAAAATAGCCTCCTAGGAGCTAAAGCCCTCAAAAAGGGGCTAAAACCCTAAAAGCGGATAAAGTTAGGGTGAAAGGTGCTAAAAGCCCAAAAAAGGGGCTAAATCCTTGAACAAGGGCTTAAAACCCTAAATCCCCTTGGAAAACCTATAAAAGGAGGGTGGGGGGTCACTCTCAAAACACTTCTCCCTTTGCCTGTTGTTATGCTGCCCGTGGATGCTTTGAGATCGTTGCCTCTCAAGCCACCCACACTCCCTCTCCTCCATCTCCATATCCATTGAGCCATTGCTCACCATCAAGGAGAGAGAGAGGTGCTTCCACAAGCTTGGGCATGGTGGCCCATTGGCACTAGAGAAGGTATAATTTGTCTTGCATGTTTTGTTTATTTGTTTTATTTTCTTTCTAACCCTTGTTTCCATTTTCAGGTTTTACCATAGCTTAGGATTTTTTTGCAGGTTAATGGAGGCAAAACCATAACCACTCATGTGCATAGGGGTTCACCATTGCTCCATCTTCTTCTTTTTGTTCTGTTGTTAGCTTAGTTTACGTTTATTTACGTTCTATTTTATTTTCTGCATTTCCCATCCACGCAGGAACCTACCCTTCTGTCCTATAGATAGAAGGGAGCCATTCCTGCCCCTGTAGTAGGGAGAAATCCTTGCTATAGAATTGGTGACCATACCAGGTCGATCCCACAAGATCCCTAGGCCAAATGTTTTATTTTTCAAGTTTTTAAAATTTTACCCTAGTTTTTCATAAATTTCTTGTTAAATCCATCTTAGATTCAGTTTATTTCCTATTTTAGGTATTGCTGAAGCCTATGCTAGGAAAAACCGAGTCAGGTTGACCACAGTACAAGTTACTGTCGGCCAGATCTGACTCTGTCTCACAAAAAACCCCCAATCCGGAGCATGGCGCTCATATCGGGGAAAAAGGTGAGACTGGGGCACACTTAATGGGAAAACAGGTGTGCCCAGGGTGCACTTAATCCCCTAATAAGTGCGACTTCAGCCCAAAAACTGAGTTCATGATTGTTTCTGCATTCTGTGCGACTCCCTCGCTCATTTTTGAAAAATATTACGGTCCCCTCACCAGATTTGATCAGAAATGTGCGGCCTGTCAAATAGAACTTTAATTTCAGTTTAATAGACAGTAAATTTAAGTTTCATAGGACTGTTAGGGTGGCCCAGCTGAATTTTTCCACCACTGCAAGTAATTTCAGTTTCTGCGTTCATTTTCTGCAATTTATTTCATAAACAATGTGTAAATGCCAAGTAAAGGTTAATGGCTTAATTAAATGAACCTAGCCTAACTAAAATCAACTTAAAAACATACTATCTTGCTTCCCCTTCCTCCTCTACCCAGTCATCACCCTTTGGGGTATTCTGGGATACGACGAAGGGAAAGCTTGTATAGATCTAGGAACTCCACTATATTGTTCCAAACCATGAAAACCGAGTGACCTGGAAGGTAGAGGGGGTAGAGAAGGAGGGATTCTCATGGTGCTAAGTGTACTCCCTGTTGACCAACCTAGCATCTGGGAGGTGACCTGAGGATCTACAGATGGGCTTAGTACCATTGTGTTGAGATCCCATCACCTTCTCTTGGTTGAAGAGGAATATCAGTGTGAGGTAGACATCTAGTTAGGCCAGCAAACATTCAGGGTTAATCATTGCATTTGTTAAGAATTTCTGATTATTTATGCTTGCACACACAAACACAATGACATAAACTCTACCATGATGAATTCATAAACCATTTGCAACAACCAAGTACCAGAAAAACATACAAACAAATACACCATACCAACTAATTAACCCAACTCAGTTCATGACGTTGAGTAAGCCTTAAAATTTACTAATTTACAGTAAGTACAAACAATTCTATAGTCTTTAAGGACATAAGTCCCTAACTACTTCAACTATGGGAAGTACTTGGGCTTTTCCCAGAAACTCATTGTGAGGAGTACCACAGGAACCCCAAAGTAGCTAGTCGTTGAGAGGAATTGCCAAGTGAAATAGGGAATGACCCCTTCCAATTGAGTAGAAGCACCTTCAGCCAATAGGAAGCCACTGAAATCGGGTTCCAAATCTCATTCCCTCCAGTTTCATACATAAAATCAAACACAATTGATCCTCCACGCTCTTCCTCACGTCTAAGAGGCAAACCACCACCATTCAGAACACTCGATCGACACCATTGAAGCTATTCTCAGGGATCTCCCACACCATCATAGGGCCACATAGTCTTTGATTCTGATTCAAACCCATATTAGTCTGAACCAGACCTCCATATTGCACCATCAAGCCCCACGGCTAGTGCAAATCCGGATCCATTTTTCGGCCTAACCTTAGCAAGTGGACCCATGTCCACATCACAACCTGTCACCCACAACGTAGAAAGTGGCACAAGAATAGTCATGCAGACTGTCATCAGTCAACTACCACCACCTATAGTGACCAGCCAAGTTGGCCCACTTGCAGTACATGGGGGCAGTGGCCCTTCCACGCACACTATCCCCCCTGCCACATAGGGGGGTAGTGGACCATCCAGTTACATTTCCCCTACTGTCATACATGGGGGAAATGTCCCCACCACTCATACTATCCCACCCACAACACTTGGGGGCATTGGCCCATCCACAATGGTTCTACCGCAAGCACCCCTAGCTGTGTAGATGCATTATGCACCTGCAAACCCCACCACCATCACAACTCCATCCCACATCAACTTGGGGTCAAATCTGCCCTTCATGGATCATCTTAACTTGCCTGATTTGGCTAGATTAACAAATGACCCCATCCACCATCAAGCTTTTTGGCTACCCATGCCAACTAAGCTGCCATTAGACATCCCCAAGTTTGAAGGCAAAGCAAGGGAATGTCGCCAAAAACACATAATGACATTCCATACATGGTGCTCATCCAATAGCATCGTAGATGACTCCATCAGGTTGAGGCTATTCTAACACACCCTTACAGGTGTTGCGGCCAAATGGTACATTTAGCTGCCATAGGCCAAATACCAGACTTCAACTAGCCTTCATGTTCCTACAGTATTTCCAACTCCCCGTCATATACGACGAAGGGGTGGAGATCCTGTTATCCTGTCGCCAAAGCACCACCATTCATATAACTGACCATATCCATGAGTGGTGGAGACATTGCAGTCTATGCAAAATCCAACTCGATGACATGATCTTCTTGGATTGGTTCCTTAAGACCTTGCTCCCGCCCATAGCAAAGGACATTGCATCTGAATGTCCCCAATTCAAAGAAGAGGCCATACTAAAGGCCCAACAATTTGACCTTATCTATGCTCAGTCTGGATACCTGTATACTGTTATTCTAGACATTCCCCGTCCATGTACCTCATACTGCGATGCACCGGGGGCATCCCATGCTGCGGACGACATCATAGGATCAGTCTCCCAACAGCCACAGCCTCGACTGACACCACCTGCTGTTACACCACAACCAAGCAACACTGCTAATGTTTCTTACCAAAACCAAGCTCTGGACTATGCTAGAATGATGTCCCAGTCCGAAGCAACAACTTTCTATGCACAACCTGCACCACCACAGCAAGCTCAGGCCATGGCTTGGCCAACATAGCAGTATGTGGGGAAAATTCCCACATTTGTAGCACCACCACCCCCACAAATATACTATGCACCGCCAGTGCAACCGGTTCAATACCCTGCCCTTGCTCCACCCGCTCCGCTGGGACAAGTGTTCGCACAACAAAACCATCCCAACCAGCCTGCCCCCAACAATCAACAAGGGCAAGCTAGAAACAACCGACCCCACAACCAAGGCAATAACCAACCGCAGGGAGGTGGTCAACAACCGAACCCTCCCAACAATTCCACGGCTAACCGGCCAGCCAAAAACCCCCCATGACAGACTGCACCAAGATGTAACGCCCCGTTGTGAACAAACCAACCATGCACACTCTGTGATGTTTATGGGAATTACACATTCAAGTGTCCCCTCATGGCTCACGCTAAGGAGGCCATTCAAAACAAGTCCCAACAAGCCGCCAATGCTACCAATCAAGCCCAACCCAACCAGGCACCATAAGGACCTCCCCCCATGGTGCTTCAAAACCCACTACCAGTCAAGGGATTGGTGGCAACCACACCTCCTCCCCAGGCCAATCCCAATGCTCTAGGGGCACCTCCCACAACCGAAACAGGTGTTCATCACCTGCTAGCCATGACGACTGAAGAGGTCAACTTGTAAACCAGACAGAATTAGTACGGTACTAGCACCGAACCTACTGACTCATCAGCAGCATCCACGTCTAAGAAAATCAACCTGCCTCTTTAGTTACCCCTGTTCCTGCGCCCCCCCATACATAGAGTTTCCAATAATGCCATAGCTAGAGTTGCAGTCAACTATAGCATTATGGATGATTTGGCCCAAACGCTAACCCCCATGTCCACTCTTGAGGTACTTAAAATGTGCCCAACGCAACGAAAATCCTTACTAGCTACCCTAGGGGCAGTAGACCCCTCAGAATCCAAGCTGATTACCTTTGACATGAACAACGGGGAATTGCGCATGCCATCCACTATTTCCTTCCAAATCCTGGTGTCCATCTAGAATTTGGTTGTGCACCAGTGCATAGTGGATGAGGGGGCATCCACGTGCATCATGTTTACTTTGGTTTGGTAGAAAATTGGATCACCAATTCTGCAACTGTCCTCCACAACTCTATGGGCTTACGATGGACATCCCACTAAATCCCAAGGAATCCTCCCACATGTCCCCATCACGTTATCTAGGAAGATAGTCCTGATTGACATCGAGGTCATCAACGCTCAACTGGACTACAACTTCCTCCTTGGTAGGAGTTACATGTATGCCATGCGTGCAGTCACATCAACTGTCTTCCGTCTCATGATGTTTCCCCATGAAGGGAATATTGTGATGGTTGACCAACTCACTTATCATGATCCCCAACATTTAACAACACCAGCCAACGTTATTTTGACCATCACCACCATTGAGCCGCAAGGGATGAACACACATGCTAATGTCATCCCTACAATTAACACCACGGTTGAAAACACACTAGCCTCCCCATTGTTGAATGTGGGCCCTGGGTTGTTTACAGAACCCACCATGATGACTCCTTTCTTGTTAGTGTTGCCACCACCGACACAAAACGAAACTGCAGACTTGTGCATGGTATCATCTAGCACCGTTGCACCCAAACGGAAACTGCAGCTACAGCCCCAACCATAACCACAACATCATCCGCAGCCGCAACATCACTCGCAACAGTAGCATTACACGCAGCCGCAACCACAACCGCATCCCCACATGCAACCAGCCGAGAGTTATGTGGGCTCGTCCCTAGTCCATATGATTCCCTTCCTCTTCCCCCCACCTGGTGTCATGAGCAAACCGGTCATGGATAACTTAAGCCTACCCAAATTTATGTTGGGAATCTTGGTGTGGTACCTTGATCCACCAACTCAACCACCAATGCCCCAGGTGGTCTTAACCCTGGTGCAAACCATCATGATTGAGTCTCACCCTCCACCCGGTCCGTACAAGACAACCGCTACACTTGTACCTGCATCACCCCAACCCAAAAGGGCTAGGGACAAGAACACCAAAGCCACCGCAGAGCCATGACAAGTCCCACCTTGTGCCATCTGCAAGCAATAAGGCCATCCAACTCAGAATTGCCCTGAAATCCCAGTGATCTGTGTGCATCTGGATGCCATGGACACGAACAAAAACATCCTTGTGGTTGAACTCCCAACCGCGCCAGTAGTCAGGAACAAGGCATTGAGGGAAAACCATGCTTGCACCCTTTGCAGCTTGTATGGACATTACTCCCACCATTTCCAAGATCTGCTCAAATTTTGAATGGCTCTCACTGACCTCCATCAAAATTCCCTTGAGTCTGAGATCACCTTAATCGAAGAATTTCACCCACCACCTCCTTCATTAGAGACCATGTCCATTTACATGATGTCTAGTTCCACCAACCCACTCATCTCCTCCACCACCGATGGTCCATCGGACTTGTCTCTTCATTTCTTCAGCAACGATGAGGATATACTTGAAGCTCTAACTACCCAAGAATACACTTGGCATGACATACACCATCACTCGTTCTTCCTCCCGGAAGAACTGGTGTCGCAGTCTGACCAGTTTTTTGTGGAGACCAAAGATTTCATCCATGGGAAGGTCGACTGGTTCAAGAACCCCACCCTAGCACTAGATTCCTTCGAAGAAGGGAATATGGTGAACATTTCACCAACCATTAAAATAGACATCTCAACCAATTCTAAGATCGTTGAATAAATCATGCTGGGGGCATCTTGCTCCTCGAAAGAGGTCGATGCCTACACAGCTCTCTTCCAAGAATTCTGCAACATCTTCGCCTAGTCTTACACCGAGATGCCTAGCCTAGATCCATCCATCATGGAGCACCACATCGACACATGGCTTCATGTGGCACCCATACGCCAAAAGCAACGACCCATCCATCCATCCAAAGTGGCTACGGTGAAAGCTGAGATAGAGAAGCTGCGCACAACCGACTTCATTTATCCCATTGCATACACCACTTCGGTTTCTAATCCTGTTCCCATGAATAAAAAATAGGGTACTATTCGTGTTTGCACAGAATTATATGACCTCAATGGGGCATGTCCCAAAGATAACTTCCCCACACTGTTCATCGATCAGATCATCGATGCATGCGGCGGACATGACACCTTTTCCTTCATGGATGGTTTTTCTGGATACAACCAAATCCAAATCTGGGAAGAAGACTGTTATAAGATGGAAATCACAACCCCATGGGGCACATTCACGTACCAAATCATTCCCTTTGGCCTGAAAAATGTTGGAGCCACCTTCTAGCGCACCATGACACACTACTTTCGTGACCTCATTCACATCATGTTGGTTTGTTTCAACAACCTCATCGCGCGGTCGCAGAAACGAACACAACACATAGATGAGTTGCGACAAGTCTTCATATGATGTTGCCAATGCAGTATCTTCCTAAACCCATCCAAGTGTGTTTTCTTTGTCCCCACGGGTCGTTTACAAGGATTCATCGTGTCACAGAAAGGAATGACCGCTGATCCTTGGAAAGTCCAAATGAATTTCCCTCTAACGTCACCCCTTTGAGTGACAGTGTTTCAACTTGTATTATAGTCTTTACATTGTTTTTTTTACACATTTTTTCCAAATTGATTCTTATGTATCATTTCCTCTCAGTACTTCAGATGGAGCACACCTTAGATCATTATGTGGGATTTGCAGATGGAGCAAGTAGATGGAATCCGAACCTCACCTCGGCTGCATGGGCAATCTACTCCCCGTTGCACGAGTTGATCCACATCGATGGAATATGCGTCGGTACTGCAACCAACAACCAGGATGAATATGATGATGTCAATGGCCTCTTGGCCGCCGCTCTCCAGTTAGGAATTCACCATCTTGATGTCTTTTTACACTCCCATCTGCTTGTTTCTCAACTAAACAACCATTACCAAGTTTGCAATCCTTGGCTCTTTAGAAAGTACCTGCGCACTAAATAGATGGTTAGAAAATTTGAATCCATCACATTCACACATGTTCCCAGGAACCTCAATAGTGTCACGGATCAAATGGCTAATGATATTCTAAATTGGCACATCCACAACACTATATCGGAAACATACAATGATAACATCATGCATAACTATGTCTAAAAAATACACACAGTGTAATAATACATCACATAGGCATTTGCATTCCACATCATAAAAAGACTCACATAATAAAACCATAAAAGCACATCCACGTGTGTTAAAAAATCAATTTCGGGACCATTTCTCACAAGTCACCTCGATTTACGAGCCATGACATGATGATGCGAGTGTCTACGGACCTGTACTTGCATCACACTTCACGACCACAACTCTTGCAATTTTTCAGGTCACCGCCCATTAAGGAATGTAATTTTACTTTTATTTTTGTCTATATAATTGTCTTTTCCACCGCACCTTACGTAGACATCTGGACCAGCGTCCACAAAACCCTTTATTTTTCTTACATGTATTTGGCATATAAGTGCCTCCGGACTTGTACTTACATCGCATGTAGTCAATTCTGTCCACCGCAACACACACACACTCTCTCCTAACCTCTGTCCAAGAACCACTTCGGTTTGCATGCCTCTACCACACCGACTTTTGAGCGTCTGCTGCGATATGTCGCGTGCATGTATTGGTATGTTTGAGAGCCTTCTGCTCCATCCATACTATGCGGATGACCTTTGGACCTCTTTCCACCATCCTGACATGGGGCACCACTTGTGCCACCGCAATCGGTTGACCTTTGGAGTTTCGTTTAAGCTCTTTTCTGACTCCTTAAAACAATGAAAAGATTGCCAAGTGTAGCTGCTTCCTTTCCCGCTTATTAAAGTATAGGAAAGGGCATCTACATAATCTCATTTACCTCCTTTTGCAGACCATGTAGACCATCAATTGAAAAGGACCTCCTTGGCACACTCAAGCCAAGATCACACCCCTCTACATACTTTTATGCTTTCTCTGGTAGAGGGGCCACACTTTACAAAAAAGCTCACCATTGGTTGTCGTTAAGCTCTTTTCTAGCCATCTCAACAAGAAAATATCGCTGAGCAAACTTGGTTTCGTTCATGCTCGTAAAATTATTTGAATGACCGTCCAGTCAGTATAGGTTTAACCTTTTCTGGCCTGATTGGACTACCAATGGTAAAGAAGTGTTTGTTTTTCAACATTTAAGCTTGCATTATGTTAGGATCTTTTCATTAAGAGAATAGCAAGCACAGCAATAACATAAGCACATCACATGAGACAAGAGACACAAAGAGTTTTGGTAGGGGAAACCATAAATGGAGAAAACCCCTAAACTTCCTCTAAGATAGTATCACCACAAGATGTGAAACCCAAAACAGTAAGATGACCTCCCAACACAACAACATCCTTCTGTCTTCTGTCAAGCCAAAGTATTTCCTTCTCCAAAGGTGGCCACACTTGAGAGAGCAAGTGATAAATAGAGAGACTCTCACTCTCTATTTATATTCTTCCGTTGACTTGAAGTGCACTCAACCATGTAGGCTTAACTTACAATTACTTACTCGAGCCTACACCTTAATTAGTGTATAATAACCCAAGTGCCTCGAAACTGTGGGGACTTACCTAATGACTTGACAAGACTTGATTACATTAATAATCCTCCCGATCAGAACATCGGGGTAAGACAATATGACTCAAATACATAATATAAACATCCCGGAATAAACATCGGGTTACAATATATAAAATACATATAAGAATACATTCTGAAGTTACATATACATCAACACTCCCTTTTAACTAGGAAGGTATTCTTTCGACACAATTTTCAGCACTGGTCTTCTTCTCTGTATCATTGGATCATGTTCGTCTTCAAGTCATCTCCATATTCAAGTCATCTGGATCTGGATCATCTCTCGATCTGGATCATTATCACTGAATCTAGATCATCACTCGATCTGGATCATCATCACTAGACTGGATCTGGATCATCAATCGATCTGGATCACTACTGCTGGATCTGGATCATCACTCGATCTCGATCTCTCGGAGTCATCATAACTGGATCTAGATCATAGCTCGATCTGGATCTCCACTGGTCATCATCATGTGTGTACTATCTCGTCATAGGAATTTCTACAGAGCCAGCCCTTTTTCATGTTGGTTGTAGGCCTACTCTCATGTAGGTCTTCGCCCAGCACTTACATTTGACCTGCTCGTCAGAAAGGCACGCCCAACACTCACATTTGATCATGTAGTAAACTACAATCACATCAGAAAGGCCCAGCACTCACATTCACCAGCATGGTAGGCACAATCAACTACCATCTATGAAATGGCTCAGTACTTATATTCACCAGCATGGTAGGACACATCAACTACCATCTGTGAAATGGCTCTGCACTTATATTTGACCTACTCATCAGAAGGGCACATTCCCATCCAGGCTGGAGCCATCTCCACCACAATGATGGAAGACTCTCAACCAGGCTGGAACCACATCCGCCACAATGAAGAGAGATTTCTGCACTTATATCTGACCTACTCGTCAGAAGGGCACAATCCCATCCAGGCTGGAGCCACCTCCGCCACAATGATGGAAGACTCTTAACCAAGCTAGAACCACATCTACCATAATGAAGAGAGATTTATGCACTCACATCTGACCTGGTAGGAACTGAATCCTACACCCTAGTCAGAATGGCCCCCAGTCCCTGACTGAGCTACCTGGTAACGGACCAGGCGCCTCCACTCTCCCGGAGAGTGGCAGTTGCCCTTACATCTGTCCTACTCGACAGAATGGCCAGCACTCACATCTATCATGGGAGGAACTTAATCCTTTAGCCATGACTAGAATGGCTCAGCCCTTACATCTGACCTACTCGTCAGAAAGGCTCTCAATCTCAACACTCATATCAGTCATGGAAGGAACCAATCCTCTCACCATGACAGAATGGCTCAGCCCTTACATCTGACCTGCTCGTCAGAATGGATTTGGGACTCATCACTGTCTCTGGGAGGAAGCCTCGATCTGGAGAACACCAAGTCTCTTTCTAAAGTACTCGAACTTCAGCCTAGCCAATGGCTTCGTCAATACATCATCTATCTATTCCTCTGTCACAACATACAGGAGCTTCACAGCTCCTCTCTACACCATATCCCTGATATAGTGATACTTGATCTCGATATGCTTCGACTTGTCATGGAACACTGGATTCTCTGACAACTTCACACAACTCTGGTTGTCACAATGTATACAAGTAGCATCCAACTGGAGATCAAATATATCAGACAGTAGCTTCCGCAGCCATACTGCCTCACAACTAGCTAAACAAGCTGCGACATACTCTGCTTCAGCTATACTCAGTGCCACACAGGATTGCTTCCTGCTAAACCAAGAGATCACACCTGATCCCATACTGAAGCAACATCCTGAAGTACTCTTCCTGTCGATGGCACTGCCTGCCCAATCTGAATCAACATAACCCTCCAGGTTAATATTCTGATTCGCATCATACTTGAGCCCATAATCAATTGTACCCTTTAGGTACCTCAGAATATGCTTTGCAACAATCAAGTGAACACTTCTCGGATCTGTCAAATACTGGCTCAAGGTGTTCACAGCAAAGCAAATATCTGGTCTCGTGTTCGTCAGGTACATCAATGACCCAATCATTTGACGATACATCGTAGCATCAACCGTCTCTGAAGAAGCATAACTCAATAGCTCCAGGTTCGATGCCATAGGTGTAGCCATAGCCTTGCAGTCCATCATCCCGAACCTCTTCAGGATCTCTACTGCATACTTCCCTTGTCCAAGGAAGATTCCATCTGTACTCTGCCACACCTCCATACCTAGAACAATAGTGCATCGACACATAACAGGAGTATCACTGGTCTTTCGTCTTCAACCTTGAAGCAAAGGTTGGAATCCACTTTACTCTCAGCACCATGTCGATCCTCAGGATATTTTGTAGTCACTCCCTCCGAAGCAGAGCATCATACTCCCTCTGTCTTTTGTACTCTATGCACTGAAACATTCTATACTGGAGTGACAAGTAGTATCCATCTAGGATCACTGGATACTAAGATCCTCTATCTTGAACTTCTTCAAAAGTTCATCTTTCACCCATCTGTGAGCTTGTCATTCTCTATCAACCTTGTAGCAAAGGTTAAGATATTCATCAAGCTCATCATGTATGTGATATCCCATGGGTGTCTTCTGAACTCGTACAAGGCCTTCTTTCATTTGCACACATGATTATGCATGTCATGTGACTTCACTTCTATTAGATGTAAATGTTTCTTCGTAGACTATGCCTTCTCTTCATGAGAAACCTCATGCTATGAATCTTGTTTTGTATCCCACGATGTTTCCATCTACTGCATGATGGAACTATGAACTTCTCTTCAGGTCTTGATAATACGCCCTGACATCATTCTTCTTGAACTGGAAGGTTCTGCATCAATGATGTCACTGCATTCATCATATTATTCTTTGTCTTGAAACTGTCGTCACTTGTTCTTCGGAACAAGTCTTCATTCTTCTTTGCTTGTAAGCGATTATGTATGCGATCTTTCCTACAAGTCAAATGCATTTGCATGGTTAGAAACATTTCATAAGGAAAATTCATACTGGGAAATTCTTATGCATAAATATATGATCATGCAACTACTTTAGCCAATACAACATTCATCCATATCTCACTGAAACTTTCTAGATGCCTTCCATCTCTACCAGGACAACATTGAGATTGTGCACTAATCCAATATGTCAGCAAAGAGGTTTCATTCTAGATAAGTAGCAATGGAGAATTTGTATAGCACCATGAGCTACTAACCCATCACATGCACATTAGTAGTATGATGTCATTAATGCAAACATCCTATCATGCATAATACAACAACTGAATATAAACAAATGCATAAAAAAATAATATAATGAAATGACAATTGAATACTTATCTTTATTTGTTTTGAGGGTAGACTCCTTCTTGAGCCTTCAGCTTCATCGTCTTCTTCATTCATAGTCGCATCGTTTCTTATCCAAATGCTGAGGTGGATAAGAGGTTCTTCAAGAGTTGAGTTCTTCATATTCCTCATTTCTTGAGGGATCTTCTTTGGATGGTGAGAGCCGGATCTTCAAATGCTCCCGTCTTATCTTCTCTTCTTATGGGTAGAGCTTCTTCTTTTTCCCAAAGCTTGATGAAAGTAATCACTTCCTTCTGGAACACATTCCTTGAATGAATGAATTCCACGATCCTGGGAGGTTATTCAAGGTGGCCATCACCACTTCTGCATTCTTCATCGCTTCTTTTACCCCTTCAAGTTGTTCTTCCCTTCAAATAGCTTGAAATTCTGGAAGACCTTCAACAACTTTGCTTTGTAGTGAACATGTGCAATTTTTCTATGCCAAAGCTCATTTGGCTCTACCGTATCATGGATCAAGGCTTGCTCTGGATGGCCCTTCAATTTTTACAAGCCTCCTTCTTGTTCTTCAATCACTACCACATCATCGATAGTCTTTCCTTTTGGTCACATGATGACTTGACCATCTATGAATGCAGCCCGCATTCCTTTTGCATCAATGCTGAAATGGAGAGAAGGTTCTTCTTCAATCCTAGCACAAACAATACTTCTTTCATTGTTAGAGACTTACCAGAGTATAGCTTGTATGAATATTCCCCACTACCTTTTATTGGACATTGGTAGTCATCTCCTAGTCATTCATGTTCTGATAGTCTCACAAAAGATTCCTTGAATCCTGTCATATGTTTGGAAGCCCCACTGTCTATAAGCCAATCATGAATTCCATGAATACCTGTGAGAGTTGATATCAGAACATATTTATCCTCGCTTGAAGAATCTTCACTTTCATGTCTGGATCTCTTTTTGGATGGTTCATCATCCTCTGCAGCATGAGCATGATGTCTTCTTTGGCCTCATCTCCCTCTGAAACTGGAACCTCTATACTCATGTAGGTGTCGAATCCAGAGAGATAAAATACTTCTATGCTTGGAAGTTGTCAACTTCACCAAGCTTATCATCAAGCTGATCATTTTGAAATGAGAACCTCAAATGGAAATAGCAAAGGATTAGATCTTACCGATTTTGAGGTGTTCGCCCTTGTCCCGGAGTTTGCTAATCTAGGGTTTGTCACAGAAACCCTAATTTTCAAAACTTGGAATCTTTTAGATCTGATTGGATGAACAGATAGATCTCCTCAAATGGAGCTGTCCAATGTACTCCTTTTCTTAAAACAGTGGAGGGAAGCTCCCGGAACAGGAAGCCCTAATTTTCTGATTTCTTCTGCAGAAATGCCTATTACTGTTTCTGTGATATCTCTGAAATTACTGCTCCTCTATGTCTGAAATTTTGTACTGAGGTAACCTCGCATGTCCCTGATCCAAAAGCATAGGTTTCATCAGAATTGGTTTCACCATTTAGTATTTATGATCCTTTTCCCAAGGTGACCTGTTACAGGACTGTTCAGAACAACGAAGTTGTATGGCCTACCACGTGTCCCTGATTCATCTTCTGAGTCTGATATTCGGATCACAGAAATTAAAGTCCGTGCCATTTCTAGAAAATATTCAGGAATTCCATTTGGACCTCTGTAGCCCAAGATATTGCAATTGTCCCCAGGTGTCCTGTTTATGGATGATTTCTAGAAGAGGCTAGAACCCTAACTTTGAGAGATCATATCTCCCAGAATACAGCGAATCTGAGGCTGAGCTTTGGACACAGTGTTCATCAGGATTTTTTATTTGGCCCTTGCAATTTTAAGCTTTTGAGACTTTGCCAATATAGGAATATAGTGACTGTACCAAAACTTAGCATTTTTAGTATTTAGGGTTTCTCCTAGCTCAGGGTCAAACTAGGGTTTGACTTTCCTGGAGTTTCACCCAACCAAATTTCTTGATCTAGGTCTCTAAACTTAGGTTTTGATGAGGAGAATAACCCTATGCTGGTCTCACTCAAAAATTCCTCTTCTGTAGAAAGCCCTAATTTCCACATCGAAACTGAAAATGCTTGAAATTGAATTCCGCATCGACAGAAAGATGCACCCTTCAATGGAGAGTCATCCTAGCATACTTTTGCTGAAAATATGTGGAGGAAGATCCAAAAAATAGGAATCCCTAGTTCCTGTAGCTGCACAATGTCTTCTTCTCAGGTTAGCTCTGATACCATGTTAGTTTTTCAACATTTAAGCTAGCATTATGTTAGGATCTTTTCACTGAGAGAATAACAAGCACAACAATAACATAAGCACATCACATGAGACAAGAGACACAAAGAGTTTTGGTAGGGGAAACTATAAATGGAGAAAACCCCTCAACTTCCTCTAAGATAGTATCAGCACAAGATGTGAAACCCAAAACAGTAAGATGACCTCCCAACACAACAGCATCCTTCTGTCTTCTGTCAAGCCAAAGTATTTCCTTCTCCAAAGGTGTGCCACACTTGAGAGAGCAAGTGATGTAATTCACAAGTGATAAATAGAGAGACTATCACTCTCTATTTATATTCTTCCGTTGACTTGAAGTGCACTCAACCATGTAGGCTTAACTTACAATTACTTACTCGAGCCTACACCTTAATTAGTGTATAATAACCCAAGTGCCCCGAAACTGTGGGGACTTACCTAATGACTTGACAAGACTTGTTTACATTAATAATCCTCCTGATCGGAACATCGGGGTAAGACAATATGACTAAAATACATAATAGAAACATCCCGGAATAAAAATCGGGTTACAATATATAAAATACATATGAGAATACATTCCGAAGTTACATATACATCAACAAGAAGTCTGTCATCCCCTACAGGATGGGCGAGCTCTCCTATGTATACTTTTATCCTCTTTCAGGAATAGGAGACTACCAATGAAAAAGAGCCCCCACTGGAGTCTTCTTTGTGCTTTCAAACTCGCTAACATTGAAAGCACCATCGAGGATTTACCTTCTCGGGCTCGCCAAAAATCCACGAGATCATACCATAACAGTGTCCCTAGACACCACCCCACAGAAAATAGGTTGGCAGCATTCCCACATTGGGTCGCCTTTGTTCAGAGTACTCTACAATGTGTCTTCCTTGGATCCCATTAGTACCAAAAGTGTCCACCTCCTCCAAGTATTTCCCATATCCAGTGATATCCCTGGTATTTCAGCTATGATCCCATTCCCATGAGTCAGTTTCATTTGCTACTTGGTCCGCCCTGCCGTCATACTCTGAACAAAGGAAGTTTGAGTCTCCCTCCCCCTGCCCCTATTCAAATCTTTCCCTCCCCCCCCTCCCCATTCAGTGAGTCAGTCCGCAGATTGCTTCACACCTTCCGGTTATCTCTCTCGCGCTCTTGGTCAAGGAAACATCATTGCCTTGACTAGGGGCAGGTCTCCCTCTTTCGACACCGACACAAATATTCTAGAGGATAGACCCAGAGGTCCCTGTACCTTGGTTTCATTGACATCATTGATGATTTCCTTGGACCACTTAAGAGGAGGCCCTAGTGCCTCTTAGGATGGTTGCTTCTCACGTGCTCGAATTCAACTCCATCATCGTACCCTTAAGATTTGTGCAGGGTTTGTTCCACACAGTACTTGGTCGAAGACCCCAGATGTCACCCGACTCTAGCACATTGGTGAGTCCACTCGAGGGACCTAAACATGTTAAGTCCCTTGTAATTTCCAGGTTGCATTGGAGACAGTGATCTGAAGCCCCAGCAGTGCTTCGATATACCTTTATGATTGATGCAACATACTTATACCATAGAGACTTTGACTCTCAATCAACAAGTCCACACAGCTATGTACCAGTCTAGAGGATCAGTCATGAAGATATAGCATTCCATGAGAATGCAATGGGTCCAATATACCAGATCAGTATTGTATTTCAGCCTCACATGGAGGAAACCATTATTGTACCGTCAGTTGTATATGATCGGCTCTTGTATTTTAGAGCATAGATCAAATTATTCTTTTGACATTGTCACGAGCATGGGGATGCCCACCTCGTCCATATACATGTCACACATTATTTGTATCTCACCCATTGATGGGAACCATATTAATACAAAAACGAAAAGCCACCATGCCCCAGCCCCAGAAGCACCACCTCCTTGCAACAAATCCTATGATGTCCGTCGTCCATACGTTGAGCTCCTGCCCTCACACATCAGGGGGCAATCTGTTAACCCAAAAATCCCCCACTATGCTCTCAATGGACTACACCACCAAGGACACCATCTGATGACCCTCATATCCCTCCATTAGACCCGCACACCCTCAAAATAGCCTAAGGATGAAGAAAAAGGGCTAAACCCCCCCAAAAAGGAGCCCAAAATAGCCTCCTAGGAGCTAAAGCCCTAAAAAAGGGGCTAAAACCATATAAGGAGCTAACGTTAGGGCGAAAGGGGCTAACAGCGCAAAAAAGGGGCTAAAGCCCTGACCAAGGGCTTAAAGCACTAAAATCCCTTGGAAAAGATATAAAATGAGGGTGGGTGTTACGGAGAGAAATTCCTATGGCTTGGGGTACCACAACAGACAGCTAGACTCCAGAAATCAATCTTTCCCAATATGCAATAGAAATAAAAACATCTAACACTAAAGGATCGAACCTCGTACCTTATTCCGGACAGTTGAAGTAGATCCCCGTTGAGCTTTCCAATCTTCATCTTGAATTGTTATAGCACGTCCTCAACAAAGGGTAAACAATACAAGCATACTATATTTCATGGTGTTAGATCTATTCTAGCATATATAATCAATAATGTATAAGCATTTGACATATTCCAATGGATGCAACATTCATTCATATACACATTACTGGACAGGAAAAGATATTTCTATTAATATGAATCAGAGATTACAAGTGACAACCTATGACGGCACGTCTGCGAACCAGAGAAACTGAATCCCCCACTTGGGCCTCCACCACCTCAATCCTCCATCACTCCGATAGCAAGCTCACTAACAAAGGAAAGCTTGGGAAGAACACAAAAGTGCTCCAAAGGGACAAAGGGATGCAGACTCAAGTATAGTTCTGGCAACAATGGACTATAGTTTCGGTACTCTCAATTCTCTCTTATGCTTTCAATGTCTCAATGGTTCCTTATATAGCTTTCCAAAGTGATACTGAAAGGTCGAATCCGTGCGATCTCAAGGCATATGGAAGGCCAGGAGTCATATGAGTCGGATTCAGGACAAGGAATGGTCCAACAGTTTTGGATTATGCACACATCCTGATGTACGTGACTATAGAGGGAATATCCGCGGTTATTGGGGAAAAGGCCGCGTATATCATTTTTCTAATGTTTTTAGGGATGGTCAATGATACATCAAAAGACAATAAATGGTCCATAGGGAATAATGAGTCTGCAGCGGGATAGGGGAAGGCCATACAATGTGTGATTCACCTAGTGTGGTGAAATCCGCTATAACAGATGCCCCCTAATGTATGAGATCAGAGGGGTTATACGATGGACGAAATACATTATAAGTCCATCCCAGAAGTGAAGTGATGAAGGTACCCAAATGGAAGACCAACCACCCAATCAGCATAATACCATAATACAACTCTGCATATAACTGCACATACATATAGCAGTCCCAGATACATAAGAGTACAATGGCCATGAATAGGCATGAAACATGATAGAACATATGTGGTCATCGCCACGTACAATATACATAGATCAGAATTTCCATGATGAAGATATACAAAGTACAATGATCTCCACATAGGCTGAAGATATATAACAGATCAAGGTCTCCATAGTGGCTGGAAATGTCTGACATATACTGGAACAAGTCACGAGAACTGAAATCTCATGAACACTGGCACGATCAATGAGGTAGCATATAGTGGATGCCACCAATCTGGAAGGTCTTCTACACAAACCGCTACGAGTACATGTCCTACTATGCGAATAGAGGTGTCGAGGTCGAACATAGTAGTCCATCGTCTGATTACCGGTCATTGATGTATACCGTTAACAGACGCGAGATCACCCACCAATAATGAAAATGGGAATCAAGGTACTAGAGTGCAAACTAACAAGTGTGAATAAATGTGTTGAGGATGAACACTTGAGAGAATCCATCGATCAGGGGACATTGATGTATTCCCAAAACTGTCAATGGCGAGAGAACCTGCCACTGATGACTGCAAGTCTCAAGGCACTCAAAATGACTCTAGACTCCAATCCCAGAATAAATGATCTGAAGTCGATGGGATGAAATCCGCTGGAAGGAGGGCATTAAGGCATCCCCCATCATCCAACATGAGGTACTCAGCAAGGCTGTATAATATGGAAGAACTCGATCATAAGGTGTACGAACCAATAACTGTACTGGGAATGGCTGACATGCAAAGTCAAGATAACTGAGGAATGGCCGACTCAGGTTTCAACTTCCTTTGAACAAGAGCATAATGGTGTATGGTTCCTGAATGAAGGTAGCATAGACTCGATATACAAACTGGGACATCTCTATGATGCAGGAGGCATCAATAGAGGCTCCATAGGGACTGGAAGCTTAACCAGTCGGTGGAGATAAAACTCAGATAACGAGTACAGATCCTAAAGTCAAACTATAACCCAACCAATGTATGTGATATACAGTGCTCTATTCGAAGGCGACACGACTCGACAGCTGCCAAAGATAATATCTTTTCTTGTCCGGCTTTTTGGTTTTTTGATTTTTTTTTTGGTCTTTTTCAGTTATTTGAAAAGCTTGAAAAAAGAATAAACTAGCTTTATAGTTACAAACTAGGAGGAGACAAGTGTCATAAAGGCAAACAAACTAGTTCCAAGCAGTGGAACATACCTATGCTCAATGCAAGGATACATGTGTAGGATATCGACACTCGGGGGAAAATCCCCTCCCGGTAAACAAAAGGGAATCAAGCTGCGAAAGATATAAATAAAGGCTCTGCATGGCTAGACATGAGACAAGCTCGGGCTATATGGCTGAAAAGCAATGTCAGGGGAGCCGACATAAAGCTCAATAAGACAGGAAAAGCTCATGATAATGCATTCACAACTCAATATAAGGGGAGTCCGGGGGGATACAGGCCAGCATAAGATCAAGAGTATGAGGCTCTTGCTAAATGTCATGGAAATACTATACAACGGACTCCCACACCCTAAAGGGGGAAACATCGGCACG
Organism: Pseudotsuga menziesii; assembly: GCA_001517045.1. Lineage (NCBI taxonomy): Eukaryota > Viridiplantae > Streptophyta > Pinopsida > Pinales > Pinaceae > Pseudotsuga > Pseudotsuga menziesii. The sequence continues at coordinate 426,260 of LPNX010980589.1, read as the reverse complement.
GGCACCAAATGCAAATAAGGCGCTATCTAGGGTACCCATGTAAGGTGAGTCTCTACCACTCACATCATGGCACTTCTATAGCAGCAAGAAGGTTCCGTGACATAATAGAGTGGGTTCGTACCTAAGGATATAGTGACATGGTCATAAGGTCATGCAAAATGCAAACGGTGGTGAACCTAACCTATATGCCAGTATAGACGTTATACCTGAGATCAGTACGAACGGGTCAATCCAAAGGCTGAAACATCGCTGAAAACGGTCTTCTACATCACAAATTAGGTCAGAAACGGTCCAAAAAGGTTAGAAACGGTCAAAACTATAGGAAAGGGGGTAAACATTTTCAAATATTTGAATTTTTTTCTATAAATAGTAAAAAATATAAATCATTTGAAAGTTTTACCCATTGGAGCTCTGATATTCAACTGCAAATTCCAGGAGATCCAGCCGGCGGAATTCACAACCGATTCTTCCAGGTACTTACTCATGTTCTCAGCTTGCGTTTCAATACAAATTTTATAATTTTTCATGGTCAAATGAATTTTTAATGGCCAAACTTACATGAGCGCCATGGCCCACGTGGATATAGAGGTTTTTTCCGCGTATAGGGCTGGCTATACGTGGAAAAGGTGCCTGAAACCGCGTACATACGCGGCTGTTTTGAAAACAGCCTTGTATGACGCCGCGCACTAAGATTTTTATGAATATAATGGACATTTTGGTCAACTTCTCATGCAGGATGGTGCTAGAGTGGCGAGAATGCGAGCATGGTGATGTAGAGGAAGCCGTGAGGGCTAACAGAATGGCTCAAGAGGCTCTAAGAAGATGCGGACTCTACAAGTTTTGGTGCCTAGGAGGCTTGAGGGCCAAACCAAGACTACTACAGATGCTTGTAGACTATTGGGATCCGGACTCAGAGTCCTTTCGGCTAGACGGCATGTCCCTCACCATTGAGGTGGAGGATATCTATTTTATCACAGGTCTATCATGGCGAGGTGCGACAGTGAACCTTCGTGCCCACGGAGGGCCAGGTCATGGGCTGACTATAGATGAGTACATCACAGTATACTGCTATCCAGAGATAGAGAAGGTGGGGAGCCAACTCCCCACCAACGCTATATAGGTACTGGGCCTAAAGGCCATCTTACTGACGCTGGGCAGGATAGTAGGCTTAGCATCACTCCATCAGGCCTCTCGGCCATTGATGTTCTATGCGGTGGAGTGTATGACACCGACCATCTATGACTGGAGCACATCACTGTTGAGCAACATGAAACATCAGCTCAGTGAGTGCAAGGTAGGTAGGATACGAAACTTTGGGTTCAGTAGTATCTTGAGCACTTTCTTCTTCGAGTGGGTTCCAGGATTGAGCCCTAGAGTGGATGTTCCTCTCCACGGGGTTCGAGATCTAGCCCAACGACGTTGGGCAGATGCGATGCGTAGACTGGGGGGTGGTAGGGTGGCCAACCCTTATCCAACAGAATTTTTTCCATGGTGGCGACGACAGATTATCGCCATAGAGGACTACCCTTATGCAGGGATAGACTTCCGGGGAGACCCAGATATGCCATTACCACCAGGATCAGCATATGGAGACATAGGTAACGAATCTCGACCCTTACTCTTTTTAAAATTTTTGAAGTATTTAATTTTTTTTTGTGTTTTCTTGATTAATGGAATCAAAAAGACATGTTTTTGGGTGATAATACATAGTGACATCTACCATTGATGTGCAGATGTGGGACCACGACGAGCAGAGGCATTCCCACGTCATAGACGGAGGGGAAGAGGAGACGATATCACCAGTGTGGATGCGGAGCGAACGCTCCAAAGCATCCATACCAACTTTGTGCGACTGACTCACAGGATTCCCATGGCGCAAGTCGAGGACTTGCCTGAGGCTATGCAGAGACAGGTGGTTGGTGTACCACGCGCATGGGTGCGTTTATTTTGGCAGCTAGCTAGAGCCGTGGTGACATATCATGATCACAACCCTCATCCACCTCCACAGGAGTAGACAT
>LPNX010980589.1:399407-415266 GCA_001517045.1 Pseudotsuga menziesii | reverse complement strand
TGGCAACAATGGACTATAGTTTCGGTACTCTCAATTCTCTCTTATGCTTTCAATGTCTCAATGGTTCCTTATATAGCTTTCCAAAGTGATACTGAAAGGTAGAATCCATGCAATCTCAAGGCATATGGAAGGCCAGGAGTCATATGAGTCGGATTCAGGACAAGGAACGGTCCAACAGTTTTGGATTATGCACACATCCCGATGTACGCGACTATAGAGGGAATATCCGCGGTTATCGGGGAAAAGGCCGCGTATATCATTTTTCTAATGTTTTTAGGGATGGTCAATGATACATCAAAAGACAATAAATGGTCCATAGGGAATAATGAGTCTGCAGTGGGATAGGGGAAGGCCATACAATGTGTGATTCACCTAGTGTGGTGAAATCTGCTATAACAGTGGAGGGTCACTCTCAGAACACTTCTCCCTTTGCCTATTGTTATGCTGCCTGTGGATGCTTTGAGACCTTTGCCTATCAAACCACCCACACTCCCTCTCGTCCATCTCCATCTCCATTGAGCCATTGCTCCCCATCCAAGAGAGAGAGAGGTGCTTTCACAAGCTTGGGCATGGTGGCCCATTTCCACTAGAGAAGGTATAATTTATCTTGCATGTTTTGTTTATTTGTTTTATTTTATTTCTAACCCTTGTTTCCATTTGCAAGTTTTTAGCTTAACATTGTTTTTCAGGTTTTACCATAGCTTAGGATTTGTTTGCAGGTTAATGGAGGCGGAACCCTAACCACTCGTGTGCAGAGGGATTCACCATTGCTCCATCTTCTTCTTTCTGTTATGTTGTTAGCTTAGTTTACTGTTATTTACGTTCTATTTTATTTTTTGCATTTCCCATCCACGCAGGAACCTACCCTTCTGTCCTATAGACAGAAGGGAGCCATTCCTGCCCTTGTAGTAGGGAGAAATCCTTGCTACAACAGGTTTGTTCATCAGATATCTGATAGCTGAGTGATTAGTGTGGGTGAAAGTATAATACTTGATGATATAGTGTTGGAACTTATTGATGGCATAAATGATAGCAAGGAATTATTTCTTAGCTACAGTGTAATTAAGTTCAGCAGGGGCCAAATTCTTACTGGCGTAATAGATAGAATATGGGTTGTGGAATTCATGCTTCCCTAGCACATCCCCAATGGCTGTATCTAAGGCACTAGAAGAAATATGGAAAGATAAGGCCCAGTCAGGATCACACAGAATAGGTGTTGTAGATAACTTCTTCTCTAATTCTGCAAACGTTGTTTGACATGCATATCTCAAATTAAGTTGTGCATCTTTCATTAGCAAGGTAAATAGGGGAGATGCTAGCTTATAACTTTTTTCAATAAAAATTCTATAATAACCAACATGCCAAATAAATCTATGTCCCTCTTTCTGTGTTCCAAGAATTAGAATATTCTGAATTACCTTAATTTTGGCAGGGTCCACTTGTATACCTACAACAGATATAAAATGTCCCAGGACTATACCTTTGCTCATCATCATATGGAATTTTTCAGTACTGAGATATAGGTGAGTCTGATCACAACGTCTTAAAGCATTTTCCAAAATTTTAGAGCTTCATCAAAATTACTACCATAAGGTGTAAAATCATCCATAAAAATTTCCATACAATCATTAACCATTTCAGAAAAAAATTCCGACACAACTCGTTGAAATGTAGTCGATGCATTACATAACCCAAAAGGAAGAACCCTATATGAAAAGGTTGCCCAAGGACAAGTACAATTAGTCTTATCTTAGTCCTTAGGGGCAATCTGAATCTGGTTATACCCTCTAAAACCATCTAAAAAGGAGAAGAATGTTTTACTAGACAAGGTATCCAAAGCATGATCGATAAATAGAAAAGGGAAATGGTATTTTTTTGCATCCTTGTTCAGCTCTCGATAATCCCCATAAATGCACCATTTTCCTTTCTTATTAGGAACAATTACTAATGGGGAAACCCATTCACTGTCTGAAATAGGGTAGATAAACCCATCCTTTAAAATTTTTTGAATTTCCTCCTTCATGATATCCCTAAGATTTGGATTCATTCTGCGCTATGGTTGACATATGGGCCTAGAATCATTCCTAATATAGATGTGGTGAGTACACAACTCACAGGGAACCCCTCTCATGTCTATGTATACCCACGCAAAATCCCCATTATACCATTTAAACAATGTAATCAAAGACTCTGGTTCATCGGGTGCAAGGTTGGGATTAACGTTGAGGGTCTTTCCAGGTTCAATATCTATTGGTATGCTTCTTAAATTCTCTAGTATGGGAGCAATTTCAACGCTCTTAGCTAGGGATTATTCAATAAGTTCTTGTTCCTTTAGTTCACTCAAGGTGCTATCCAAGATTTGATATCCATGTTTGGTAACTGACATTCGCTCACTGATGAAAGTGCATATGGTATCATTCTTGGTTTCATTTTTAAAGATCAAATCCCTTCGTATGGAAAGAAGAGGCTGAGCATTTTCTTCCTCCTCCAAATCTACCCATAATGGAGTATTAGAATATGAACTAGGTCTGGATGGATGATATAAATTCAATTTGTTAGTATCATACCCATCGGATATTGTCATAGACCCCAATCTACAACACATATATGCATCTGCTCTCACCAACCAAGGTCTTCTTAGACTGAATGGATGTCCCCCCAACTATCATTTAGGCTAGAGGACAATAAAATCTGCAAGATATTCCTATGAAGCAATAGAAACTACCCAACTCAACCAAAATTCCCTCAATTCTAATGGTGGATATATCAACCAATTCTAATACCATGGGAGTTGATCTGTGTAATATCCCAAATACTGATATTCTCTAATGTTCTATTGTAGTGCTGACTCACAACCCCAATCTTATACAATAATATGAAATAATTGTTCGTGCAAACTCACCATGCAAAAATGCCCTAAAATATAGTTGAATTAGGGTTAGGGTTTTGCAGAGAGAAATTAACACTTACCATTGATATTCTGGCTGATAATGACTCCAGAGATGGTTGCATGCATAAGCATCTGGATGGGTGGTCTAATAATGCTCTTTTCCTCTGGTGTTACCGCCCCGCAGTATCGTAAAAACCCTCTAGACTGAAGGTGACATTTTTGTAGGAGGATAGGTCTGTTCAGGCTGAAACTTTTTGACCTTTTCCATCTGCTGATGCCGGAGAGATGGCCTGGCACATGTGGAGGTTTGGTTGCCTCTAAGTTCCCAAGAAAATTGATTGGTAGTTCTGCTACTCACACCCCAACTGATATGTTTTGCTGATAGCTTCTCCAGGGGAGAAAACTAATGGTTGATAATCACTTTCTATCATAGGATAGGCCTACTGAGAAAGAGGAAGTTGACATGCGGAGGAAATATTCATTTTGTGGTCCCAACAAATTGTTCTGTGTTTTCTCTACTACTTATGGCTGCAAAACGTGGATCTGCTAATAACCCTTCGGAATGTGCTGGATCTCTGAATACGGTAGTATATGATGGATGCAATGGATAAAACTGGATGATCTATCCCAATAAAAGACTAGGGCATATATCTCACTGCCAAACCATTGCTAGCTAAAGACACCATCTCCAACCCCAACTACCACGGTTGCACGCTGTGCTGCTGCTCGAAACTCCAAAATCAATCCACAATAACAATAGCTATCTCCTTTAGTCCCATAACCCTTCTTAAATATATCTTCATATGCTTTTAGGGTTTTCATGTCACTTTTAGGGTTAATGCTTCACTTTTGCATGCATGCAATTCTAATTTGATTTTGACTTTAATACTAACTAAACAAGGCATGCATGCTTCACATGCTTTAGAATACGAACTCAGATGGCCTTCTTTCTACACTGATGACTTAATAATACTGAATTGATGTACCTTTATGCTCCTAGTGCTATTAGTCCTCAGTTATTCCCTTTTATCAGAAAGGGAACATTACAATTTGAGGTTGGTGAGTCCCAATTTTTTCACAGTTCGATAGTCATCACATTTATTACTACCCCTAAGTCTATTAAGACATTAGGACTCTCAATATACCCAATATGTACTGTAACGATGGGATTTCCAGGATCATCTTATTTAGCCAAAGGGGCCTCTCCCATAATTAACTCAAATAATTTCCCAACCACATGAACTATAAGATGATATTTAGGTTTCCTACCTAGTTACTTCACACACAGATATCTAAATTTTTTAGCATATATCGGTACATCATGAAGGGCTTGAAACTAAGGAATCTTAAAATAAATATTTTTTAGTTCAACTAGAAGATTGAAGCAAGATTTATCTACTTCGTTTTGTATTGCTAGTATCTTAGGATATGGTGGATTTCTCAGAATATGTACAGGGGTGGATTCAATATGTGTTTCAGCAAGTGTTTCAGCCGATGTTTCAGCATATTTTTTAGAATCCTCAATAATGGGGATTGTTGTACCAACTGGGTTCTAAAATAGTTTATTCATTTTTTCTTCAGTCATAGGGGATGTACCATCCTCAACAAAAATAGGTTATACTACCCTCCCATATAATAGATGTAATTTATTTCATGGAATGGGGGTAATAGAATAAGCTTCCTTGTTTGATGTTTCAAATTTCTGCATTGCATTATTGTTGGGGTTAGTGATAGGTTAAGCATGAATTTGAGGGAGGAGTGATGCATTAATTGTTGCAATATTATTAGGTATTTGTAGCTATGGTTGCTGATACTGTGGATGAGGGGCTTGATTGTGAGGAAATCAATTTCCTGGATAAGGATTTCTCCAACTAGGAGACCAAGGGGCTTGTTAGTTTGAGTGTTGTTCCCATGGCATCCAAGGGGTAGGATATTCCATTGTAGGCTGAGAACGTGAATTCCATTGAGTGTTGGGATAAGAATAGTGTGAAGGAAACAGATTATTCATACTGTTCCAAGAATTGAAATATGTAGGATCTGGATTCATACCTAGAGCACAGGGTTTCCAAGGATTCTTTTGTGAGATGAAATAATCTTGCTCCACATCCATGGTGGACGCTTGAAGAAAAAACTTAAATTTTCACAGTGAAGGGCATTCTTTAGTATCGTGATCAAAATGACATAGGACACATATTTCCACCTTGTCAAGTAGGCATTCCGTCAATCGGTGCTTTTTTCTACATTTAAAAAAAAATACCCCAAGTGCCATATCTCGTTCTTCTTGCCTCTGGTTTGGTCTCAAGGCATACAACTATGAGGAAATATAAATCATCATATCAGTTTTAAAGTTTTCAAGAAGATTACCTATCTCTGCCCGAGTAGCCCCTCCATTGGCTGACCTTTGTTCCCTTGTAAGGACATCATGATCTCTTGGACTAGTTTTAGAAGACCCTATGGAGTATCTTCCACATAGATCCACAATATTATCAAAATAGTCCTTAGAGATGTCCCCCTTTCCTTGTAAATTGAGCATATCAAGGTACTATTCTTTGATCCCTCGTAATAGAATTATTTTAAGAACATCTCTCCCAATATCGGTATGGCCATATCTTTGCACATTGTATAGGATTCGTTCTACAAATTCATCCAAGATTCCATCATCTTTCTGCATCATTTTGAATAATTCCTCTCTTTCATCCTTATTCCTACAATAATGCTAGTACTTTGCAAGAAATACCACAGAAATACTTGTTTCATTTGGTCCCATGTTGTGGCAGTTTCACCACCCAAGCTCATAAAACATTGTACTAAATCATTTCCTTTTAAAATGGAAAGAAATAATTTCAACTTATGTTCACTAGAGATATAATCATATGTTTGACAGAGGACATCAAATTTAAAAAGAAATTCATCTGGATCTTGAGTAGAATTACCATGGAAATTTGGCAATACTGAAGGTGAGATATTTTTCATGGGGGACTCTCTATTTGATAGTGAAATGGGGAACTGAAACATAGAAACTGTTTCTTCATGCTGATTGTTTCCATTTTCCCCCACTCCCTCTTCATGATCGCCAATATGACATTCATTTTTATGATATCCTTGTTATCTGCTCTTCTTGGTTTTTCTGCTCCTCAAATTCCTGTCGAAACTTCAACCACCTTTCTTTAGTAACCTCCTTTCTATTGATTCAATAGATATTCTCATGTTTTCCTAGCCCCACATAAATTTACCTATCCTTTGGAAATGGGTTCTTGGAAATAACAGGTGGGGTTGAATCCCCTAATAGTCTCTCTACGATTGATACTGGCGACTCCATCCTATTGAGGACAAATCTTCCCCTTCCTAAAGATGATCTTTGAAATAAGGAACTAATGGAAGAATAATCCCTAGCAATCATCTCGTTAATAAATGCATCCCTGCCCAATCCTGTATTACCACCACGACCTCTTCCTCTAGTCAGGTTAACATCTTTAGGGGCTATATGTTTTGTTCTTCTTGTATTCATGCAAGATTATATAATCATACCTGATCCCCGGGGTAGGAACCCGTTCAATCTATTGAAGGATGCACATCTCTTCACTACATGTTATCGTCCCTGTAACCTCAAAAATCAGGATAGCAAGAGAAATTGAACTAATCAACTACCATCTATGTATACCAATCACCTTCTCCTACAACGACGACAAAATGTTGGTCACTTTAATTGCCTATTAATTCAGAGTTAATAAACAGAGTGCTCACTATTAATTGTCAACCCAGGGAAGTATGGTTATTTTAAAGGTAATTAAGAAAATTCTATGTGTAAGCAATTCAGTAACTAATCAATAAATGAAAAACACCCAATCTATCTAATTGTTAATCTATGCTCTACCAAGTACTCAATCTAACTTCAATCAACACATTAACCATTAAAGATTAAGAAAGTTCACTCTCCTTTTATGTCATCATCTACATCATTAGCTGCTCAAAATATTCTTAGCTATATTTATTTTGCAAGTTAAATCCTAAAACACCATTCTGAAAGAAATCAAATCATACTTGCAGTGTTTAATCATAAAAGGAACCAACCCTTCTTCTACTTTGTAACTCTATGTGTAATTTACCTGTTCAGTACTTTATAAAATATATTTAACAATAGTAATACACAGTAGCAGAGCAAAGCTATAAAAGTGATAATAAACAACACACTTTTAGAAAGAAATGTTACACTACCCAGTCGATTATTTAAGTAATCAACTAATGAAAGGAAATCCCATTCTTAATACCCACGTCATTCGATCAACGTAAGGGGTTCTTAATCAATTAATTTCTATTCTAATTAACCAAACTATTGAAACAAACTGAAAGTAATAAAATTTGTAATTTCACACCACATAGAGCTAAAGGATCAAAGAAAACGAGAACTAACTAATCTTGGCACCTCTGGGAGAAGGTGGGCCCCAACCTTCTAACATAGATGCCGCTATAGGTTCTCAAAACTTAATACACAGTACTCAAGAAAATGTTGTTTTTTTCATTAACAATGAATCTCAATTACAAAATTCTTCACTCTTGCTACAAGTTATCCCAAAAAATCCTATCCTTCTTTATGAATTCATCTCCCCATATATACTGGGACAAGACAGTTCAGAATTCAGGAAGCCATGAATATCTGTGATATTTAGGCTGTTGAATATACAACAGAGAAAATAGAAACATTTACAATGATTATTACATTAGAATAAACTATGTTTCATAATCAATTGCACATTTACATTTTGAACCAATCCAATGTTGAATGAGTAACAGCTAGCCGCGTGGGGTAATAACCTCAGTTGTTTCAACAACGATCCAAACCAAACCCTAGAGATGTTAAACTATTTCCACGTTCTTTGGTACCCACGTGTATCAGTAGGCCAATATTCCTGGATTCCTTGAGGTCTTCACTTATTTCTCATAGATTCATCACAAGTCAACATTACGAGGAATAAAATCCACAATCATAAGTATTTCTAAGCATTAATGTAACAAAGAAATAATGAATTATACATGTTCAAATCCATGCATATTCTTTGGAAAGATAATGACTTTGACTGTAAATAAAGGGTAAAAACAGGGAAAAAGGGCTGAATATGTTAATCACAAAGGGGCATTTCTAGAACCCAATAATGATTATGAACATACCATTGATGATATTTCTAATGATGAGGATGATTATTAAGATACCATTCATGATCATAAGATGAAGATGATTATGATTGGAATGATTCTAATGATTCTAATGAGGATGAAGATGATGATGATGATGAGGTGGAGGAGGAGGATTGTGATGATGACGATGGTGATGATGGTAATGAGAACAATGAAGATGATGATGATGCCAAGGAGGAGGATTACAAGGATGATGTTGATCAGGATGAAGACGATGGTGGTGGTGGTCATGTTCATGGTGATCGTGGTCATGATGACGATGGTGGTGGTGTTGGTGATGCTGATGATGACGATGGTGGTGGTGGTGGTTGTGGTGGTGGTGGTGTTCATGGTGATGGTGGTCATGATGATGATGATGGTGGTGGCAGTGCTGATGGTGGTGATGATTCAAATTAGGATGAATATGATGATTATAATGAGGATAGTGATGATGATGATAAAAATGAAGATGATGATGCTGATGAGGAGGAAGAGAAGGAGGAGGAGGATGAGAATGATGATGACAAGGATGGCGATGATGATGGTGATGATGATGGTGATAATGACGATGAGGATGATGATAAAAGTGAACATGATACCTGATTATGGTGTTGATAATAACAATGAAGAAGATGATGATGATTATAACATTGACAATGATGAGGATTAGGTTGAGGATGATGTTGATGATGATGATGAGGATGATGGTGGTGATGATGATGATGATGGTGGTGATGATGATGGAAATGATGATGATAATGATGATGATGCTAGTGATGATGACGAGGAGGATGAATATGATGATGATTATGATGATACCATTGATGATGATGATTACTATGATACCATTGTTGATCATGATTATGATAATACCATTGATGATCATAAATATGAAGATGATGATGATTGCGATGTTTATAATGAGGATGAAGATGAGGAGGAGGATAGTGATGATGATGATGATGACGATGATGATAACAATTAAGATGATGATGATGATGGTGATGATGATGATGATGTTGATGTTGATGATGATGATGACGATAGCAATGAAGATGATGATGATGATGATGATGACGATGATGCTGATGATGATATTGATGATAATGATGATGATGATGATGATGATGATGATGATGGTGGTGGTGGTGGTGGTGGTGGTGGTGATGATGATGAAGAAGAGGATGATGATGATGGTAACATTGATTATGATTATGATTATAACATTGATGATGATGAGGATGATGTCGATGATGATGATGATGAGGGTGATGGTGATGGTGATGGTGATGATGATGGTTCAAAATCACTAACGTTGAAAGGATTGCTCATATCAGCATCATCATCAATTTCATTTTTGGTTATATATTCATCATCAATATCATCATCGAGTACTACATTGTATGCTATACCATTTCGATGATCAACATCTTGATCGACTTCTTCATATGACACATCTGTGGTGGAAAACTACTCTTGATATGCATCACCTTCTTCTTCAACATTGTCTTCTTCCTCTGCATTATACTTGACCAATTTTCCTCTTGGATCATATCTAACAATGTATGACCAACCTGCTTTACCTGGAACCTCTAAGTAAAAGACCTGCTCACATTGACTTGAAAGAACATAAGGCTTTATACCCGGTTCAAGTGCCCTTGTATTAACCATTGTAAATCCATTGGATTTCTCAAAAACAGTTATTTGGGGATCATGTTGATTCATTCATGGCCTGTACCATTTGACCTCAAACATAACTATTTTAAAGGAATTAAAGTCACACACAATTATATAATCCAAATAACCATAGTACATATTTTTAGATACTTCTGGATGCTTGTCACTTATAGAGGAAACATTAGTGACTTGAAAAACTGTAGTTATCACACAATCGAATGTTTTCTTCTTGTCATCCAACTTTTTGATGCGAAATTTATGACCATTGCACCAAATAGGCTTGTGGTGTATCAATTGCATCATGCCTGACTCAGTAAATAAATATTTAAGAATAAATAAACAAAAGAAATACATTGATATAATGGGAAAAAATGAAAAAAATGAGTAGGGTAAATATACTTTCCTTTTATCTTTTAAACCATATTCTAAATCAATTTACCTTTGTGTAAGTTCATTGGGATATTCTTCTCGATGACGATGCATTGTTTTAATCAATTTACGCACCCCTTCCCATGATAAGGTACCATACAATTCGATACATCGTTATATCTATTCCTCCATCCAATCAAGAATGTTTTCATTGTATAAATGTACTGCATCTCACTTGCGACCAACTATATGAAAAAATAACAATTAAGAACTGTAAATTAGCTATTATTAAAGACAATTAGGTTTACCTTAAAATACTGATGGAATAATAAAAACTACATGAGTAAGATATATATATGAAATTAAAAAATTAATTGTATAATAAATTAAATCTACACCATATAATTACCTTTCACTTTCCTAATTCTAGGTTTTCCCCAATAAGACCCCCCTATAAATTTGTTGATGGAGTTGACATGCCAAATGCCAGGAAGATTGTTATTTTTTGTTAAATTTGGAAGATACTGACTAATGTACACCATGGATTAATATAGCATATATTCCTACACAATATAACCCTCAATACATACTCTATCCTTTAATGAAATCAAATGCCTTTCCACCATCCACATTGAACTTGTGTGTACAAGTTCACACAATTCAATCTCCTCAACTTGGTGTATGAGATAGTGTTCTTGTGCATTGAAAATTTTTGGAGGAAAATAATTCGACATTTCACACATTAGATGAGGAATTTCTCTCTTTCAATACCTGATATATTCATTATGGATTTCTTTAGATGAAAGACACCTACAAATGATGCAAGAAAATAATAGTGATCAACAATATTGCAACATATATAATAAAGTTCCAAGCTATAAAACACAATATGTCAATAAGCTATGCAACAAAGTGAAAAAACATTTTCATGCATATAAATTGTTACTTACCTCATGTGTTTACCAAGATCATATACAACTTGTTTTATGTTATCATCAAATCTATCTCGGAGAGATAGAGGTAGAACGTACTGTAAAAAAAAGAAAATCATTATTTATTTCCAAATATGAGGAAACAATTACTAAAATGATGTACTAAATGGAAATTATATACATAAATAACTACCTTAATGAAAGTATGCCAGTCATGAGTTTTAACACCACCAAAATAACCTTTTGCATTAAGATATTTTGTATGTTCGATGAAAACCCCGTCGTAAACCTTATTTTCCGAATGACCTCTTTTATATCATTTCTTTGTTTCTATGTCAACAACCATTAAAGACTAATATTTCTATACCCATATCCGGCATTGGAATTAATTACACTTTCGAATGCACTATTAGCTTCTCCAATGTTACTATAGACTTTTTTAATTTTATCTTTGTCAGTCCTTCCATCTAAGATTTTCCATATCATTTCTATTGCATTCTTCCCGATATGCATTGTATCGAACAAATGAGCTATTTGTAGGTGCTTGTAGTAATGAAACCTACTTAATTGTATGGGATAACTCTTCATTCATCGTGGCATCCATTCATGCATTAACGACATTCATTAAACATAAAAAAAACACATTAACAATAATTCATGACACCCATGGTAGAGAAAATTTAGTAAAAAACAAAATTCATAATATTACATATTTATATGCTACATATACGATTTGCATACCTCGAAAATTTATATTATATTCCAACTTCCATAGCTAAGGTTTCATTCTTCATGGTTTCTTTCCATTGTCTTCTTTACCATTGAATTTTGTTTTCTCAGTAGTTTGATACCTATGGTTCTTAGAGAGGAAGTGTCTATACTCTTCGAACACCTCCTTTCCTAAACTTCTTGAACATTAATATTTTATACTAAGACCACATACTAGACATGCAAATTTTTCCTTTGTTTGAATTCCTGCAAGATATATGTATTAGTGTTATAGAATCAAAATATTATTAAATTAAATAAAAAATTTGTGATATTTACCTTAAAAACATATAACTTTAAAGTGTAAGAGAAAGTTACATACCACAAAAATGTGTTAACCCGGGAGCGTCATGAATTGTCCATGCAAGTATTCCATGGAATTGAAATTGTTTCTTCCCTATTGGTTTAGATATGTTATACATAGTGATGCCAACCCATAAATTCAATATCTCATTGTTACAGCTGATTATACCACACATGGTAGATCACACATGTATGGCCTTCCCTGTCCCTCTGCAAACTCTTTGGACCCCATGGACCAATATTGTACCTTTGATGTTTCCAAGATCATCCCTAAAAGCACTTGTTATTTGCTATACATGACTGTTAATCCCTTTCTCTCTTACATACGCGGATATTGACCTCAAACCCGTGTACATCGGGATGTGTGCAAGAGACAAAATATTTTTGGAGTTTTCCTTGATGTGTGTCTGAGTCACTTGTCTCTTGGCCTTCCATATGTCTCAAGATTGCTCGAATTTGACCCTCCATTACCCCTTTGGAGTATTATATAATGAACCCCTTGGATACATTGAAGAAGAGGAATTGAAGAGCAAGGAAACTATAGTCCATTGTTGTTGTAGCTTGCTTGTACTTGAGTCTGCATCCCTTTTTCCCTTGGAGCACTTTGTGTTCTTCCCAAGCTTTCCTTTTCTTGTGAGCTTGCTATTGAGAGATGGAGGATTGAGGTGGTGGAGGACTCAGTTTCTCTAGTTGATAGACGTGCCGACAAAGGTTGTCACTTGTGTAAATATCTGATTTTAGTAATAGAAATATCTTTTCCTGTCCAATGATGTGCATTTAAATGAATATTGAATCCATGGATGTGTTTAATTGCTTATGCATTATTGATGATATATGCTAGAGTAGGCCTAACACTGTATTATATAGCATGCTTACTTTGTTTACTGTTGTTGAGAGTGAATTGCTAAAGTAAGCAGGATTGGAAAAAGCTCAACGGGGATCTACTTCAACTGTTGGTAATAAGGTATGATTCGAGATCCTTTAGTGTTAGATGTTTTATTTCTCTTGAATATTGGGATTTCTATGGTTTCTCTGTTTGTTGTGGTACACCCCAAGCCATAGGAAGTTTTCTCCGTAACATAATTGGTGACCATACTAGGGAGGTTCCTAGTTGTTTTTATTTGGGGGATTTTCAGAATTCAATGTGCTGGAATTGCTCTGATTTCTATGTTTCTTTGTTGGGTCTAGGGGCATGTTTTCCCAATAGTGTCCAATAGGAGTAAATTTTGTCTCAGCTTGTCTATTTACCTTATTTTTCTCTCTTTTTCTTCCTATACACAGGTTTTGCTTTCACAATCACGT
The DNA here is from genome assembly GCA_001517045.1 of Pseudotsuga menziesii. NCBI lineage: Eukaryota > Viridiplantae > Streptophyta > Pinopsida > Pinales > Pinaceae > Pseudotsuga > Pseudotsuga menziesii. The sequence goes on along the minus strand of LPNX010980589.1, from coordinate 401,853 downwards.
GTACACCCGGGTCTTCCTGGAATAGTCACGTATGTACACAGGTTTACTGAGAACAGTTGCATATTCCCTGTTTTTTTTTATTTTTGGGAAGATTAAGTGTTTCTAGGTGAGTTTGGATGATTGCTGAGTCTTCTTGGATGCTTATAAAGTCTGTATCTACCCTTTGTTTTTGACCAGATACTCTTTTTAATTCGATTTTTGAAAATGGTCTTGTCATTTCATTTTCTACTTTTTGTTTTGAGATTAGTGCATTAGGCCTCTTTTACCTTGGTGGTTTGATTGGCTATTGTTTGTGAGTGGTTGCAGATTCCAAGGGATGTAAAGTCATATTTTTGCTTTTTATCTCATTTAATTCAAAAGTACAAAAAACATCTTTCTTTTTGCATAATTATGCATTGTTTCCATTTTGCATTAGCATGGTACTTGCATTAGGTTTGCTTGGTGAATATTAGTCATATTTTCATATAGGAATGACTACATTTACATTCGAAGGAAAAAAATTTCACTTCACATAGTAGCGTACTCTATTTTTCATTCTACATAGTGCATTTGCACTGATTGTTAGGTGTGCATTTTACTTCTTGTTGCGTCATAACATCATTAGTTGCACATCCATTTACCCTTTCAGTAATAAAGTCAATTAAAATAAATGCATAATAAAATGAATTACACTCTTTTATTTTCTAGGGTGAATCAACAAGATTATATTTTAGGGTATTGGAATAGTTCATTGTGAGTTAATTCTCCAATACCACTAAACAAAACAATTAGGTGTCTGTTGAAGTGAGAGTGTGAAATCCTTTATATAATTAGTGTTTCTCAGGATCCTCCTCTTACAAGGGAGTTAAGCATGAGGCAGTGTGAGAAATTATGATTGGGATGACCCCTGATTGTGATTGATTAGCATTGGAGATATTTCCAAGATTGGATTTGTATATGGGGGCCTTTGAGGTATTGGCTAGTGCATCCCTCGGGTACTAGTTGTGCTTTCAAGATTCAGGCTTTGTTACCCTGCCCATACAGTCAATCCCTCCTGCGACTGTCCGCCTGAGCATTGATTATATTGAGGTGACTTTAGTTTCCTTAGCTAGGTTATCGAGGGGGTATTTGCAGAGGTTATTCTATAGGTGTCCTAGCCAAGTAGGGGTTGGACAGCACAGTCGCTATATGCATTGAAACTAAGGGCCACTATAATTGGTTACAAACCTCTGCTTGTTGTGTATGGGAGTATTAAACCTCTCCCAGGTGAGACATACCTGATTCATTCGGGAGCTCACATATCCTACCCTTGGTTTTCTTGTGATTTGGATTTAAATTTTTAGGTGTATGCTCTATGCATGCTAGTTTTCCTAGGGTTTACGTAATTATATTGAGTCTTTTTATTTTTTGAGTCATTGTGGATTCGAGTGTGGCACCCCGTCGTTCTCATTGTTTAGCATGACTTCTGCTTTCCACGTCTCCTCCTCCTTTGGGAAAGAGAACCAGAAAGTTCGGGCGGACTACTTCTCACTTTGATTCACACACCATGGGAGATCATGAGGATGAAAATCCATAGATTTCCTCTCCACCTCGTGAGGTTGGGGAGGAAGATCCTACTAGCACATATGATCCACCACATGAACAACCTGCATGATCTGGTTATGATCCCTCATTCACAGGTCACTGGTATTGGTTTCTGGGTGACGAGACTGACTATGAACCCACAAGCACTAGTTATGTTAGACATTGCCTGCCTGATATCCCCGAGTCCGATCTGGCATATCATGCCGAGTCGAAAGTTGACCCTGGCACTACGCCTAGGGGCACTCCCATTCCTTTCCATACGGAGAGGTTTGGGGGTACTAGTCACATTGCACCTTCCATCCCTGTGGTGGAGGAATCTTCACATGCTCCTCCTAGGCCTAGTGTGATTAATCCTATTCAGATACCAGGACCGAGATGAGTGATCATTAGGAACACCACTTACATTCCTTCACATGTCCCTTCATCTTCGAACCCCATTCCTTCGAATGCTTTTGTAACGACCCATCACCCCCCTAACTCACATGGGCCTTCAGGCCATAATGTCTTCTAGACATGTTCATTCTATGATTGCTAACATGATAGTATCTCAGAGCCAAGTACCTCCTATTGTGTCAGTAGGTCATGTACCTATTTTTGGATCATCTCATGTTCTAGCTCATGGAGCTCCCCATATACCTAACTATGGATCATCTCATGGTACATCCCATGGGACACCTTATGGAGATTCTAATGGACAGTCTTATAGACCACAGTATGGACAAAACTATCAACCGTATGGGTACGATGTTACGGAGAGAAATTCCTATGGCTTGGGGTACCACAACAGACAGCTAGACTCCAGAAATCAATCTTCTCCAATATGCAATAGAAATAAAAACATATAACACTAAAGGATCGAACCTCGTACCTTATTCCGAACGGT